>JABASI010001206.1:0-27148 GCA_019776505.1 Tomocerus nigrus
GAAATTTTTGTATTAATATTAAGTCTTTTGAAATGGACGAAGAAAAAAACAGCTTAACAGTGTCTGTAGTTTATTACCAGTTTTGCTCGATCATCTACACTTTGAAGAAGTTGTGCAGAGCCGGGTTTTGCGTTATCATTCCGCTGCAGCCATGGCTGGATGGCTTTATATTGAGTGTAGAAGTTGTTCATATCAGGAACCAAATCTTTAATCACGTACATGTGTGGCAAGGGATAAATTTTTGATGGCTTATTCGTGTTTGTATCAATCTTACTATTAAATACCAAAAAATAATAATATTAATATTTAAGAAAATTAAGCGATACATCCATTCATCCAACTAACCTACTGTCTAATTATAGTGTATTATTTACCTGATGCAAGCCAAGGTGTTGATACCGCCAATGTTCATTGCACAGGAGCCACAAATACCCTCACGACAAGAACGGCGGAAAGTAAGTGTTGGATCGATTTCATTTTTTATTTTAATAAGTGCATCCAAAACCATAGGTCCACAGGCGTTGAGATCCACCTCGTACGTTTGTAAATGAGGTTTATCTCCCTTCTTATCTGGATCCCATCGATATATCGCAAATTGCTTCATTCGAGGAGAGGATGACGAAGCCGGTGCAGCAGCAGTAGCAGCATTTCGGCTCTACAATAATAATTATTATTGTTATTTAAATGTGATGAACAAAATACCCTTTCTTTCGAAAGTTGTTAACATCGAAACAAAACAACATACGATGTTAAAAATCTTGGCAGAATAAAGGCTTATATACAAACAGTTACAGCCAGAAACACTGCCGAACGCAACTTTTGATTAATAAAATAAGTTTTATATAGCATTTACATTAAAACTAAAAGACACAAATGACAAATGTATCAAAGATAATAAACTAAACACGAGAAAGTCAAATGTAATATTAATGATTTCATTCGACATTCGAGATAATGATAATAAAATACACATAGCATTATTCGTACCAGAAACTGCACACAAGATGCTCCGAACTTTCCGTTCAATACCATAAGTTTGGAAGTAGAGGAAATCATCATTTTAATTCCACAATTTTATAAAAATGGAGTTCGGTTCGGTATTCTCCACCCTTCAAGTATGTACAGCTTGATCTCTACAAATGACAAAATTAAAGACAATTTAAAAATAATCGATGACCTAAAAATCTTAGCAGCCAGCAGCCGCTGAGTGTGCCCCCTGATATTTTACTCTCTGAATCGGACTGAACTGAAAATAGAAACATTCAGATCCAAGGAAATACTAATTTACACTACTAACTTCAAAATAATTAATATTTAAATTAAAATGGTAAAATGGACTGACCTGGTTTTTTAATCTTGCATGCAACTTCAAACTTAGAATTTTGAACAGATTTAGCTCAACTTCTTTCAACTTTAAACTTCTACAGTTTCTACATCTCATTTGTATTAAAGCGCAGTTGGTCTCTGTACCGAAGCAGGTGATATGACGCACATTCTATAGTCTTCATGTGTATGAGTAAGGCCCTACGCCTGTAATCTGTTACGAAGTTACAATAGGACAATCCTGTCACATGTGCCATATGTCGCGTAAGTTTTTAAGTTGCGGTCCCAATAGTCCCAAAGTCCCCCAACTCAATTCGTATTATAGATTCTCAATTTCAATTTGTCATTGCGTCATTTTCATTTGTAACGATTGTTAAAAAGTTGACAAATTGGACATTTTCATTTTTTGGGACATCGATTAACATTTAATTAGAGTAGTTTAGTTGGCAAAGGTCTTAATAGTGTAGTATGTAAATACACTTTATGCTAACAAAGCCTTAAGCACTACCTCTACATATTCCAGTACTTCTGCTGTAACACTACGAACTATTAAAACTCATAACTACTGTCTGTAGTTTAGTTAGTTATTAAAACTTTGTCACTTGTCACACTTGTAGAGTCAGAAGAAGTTTAAAGAAAGACATTAAAGACAAGAAGACGTCTTAAAAAGACGAAAAACAGTGAAATGCATCGGTCAATGTCTGTACTTCGCATGGCAAAAAATATCAACCCTTTGATGTCTACTGGGGAAAAGACCTTATTTAATTCTTCAACTCTGGTATAGTAAATAATATACTTAACTGTAATTCTACGAACATAAAATGTTACAAATTGATTGGATTCCTACCGTACCTTTACATGTAATGAGACGAGATTTTAAACGTGTATTTTTTTCGTAGATTAATGCCCAACGGCAACAACAGAGATACAAGGCATCGACGCCTATGAATACCATAATAATGTTCGTTCCCCAGCAGGAAGCTTGGATTATTGAACGAATGGGAAAGTTTCATCGTATTTTGGAGCCCGGTTTAAATTTTCTTATTCCTATCATTGACCGAATAAAGTATGTCAATAGCTTGAAGGAAATAGCAATTGATATCCCCAAACAATCCGCTATAACTAAAGGTAGGGTACAGCAATTCCTTTAAAATACGATTCACAACACTTCATAAAACTTTCATTGTATTTTTTTTTGTAATTTTCTTTTTCGCATTTAAAAACCATATGAAACTTTCACTTTGTGCAGGTAAAGTGAAAGTGAAACAAACGTTGATCATTGCATGCACACGCTATAACTAAAGGTAGGGTACAGCAATTCCTTTAAAATACGATTCACAACACTTCATAAAACTTTCATTGTATTTTTTTGTAATTTTCTTTTTCGCATTTAAAAACCATATGAAACTTTCACTTTGTGCAGGTAAAGTGAAAGTGAAACAAACGTTGATCATTGCATGCACTCCGAAAAGAATAAGCACTCATTTTCTTGGCGAAAGACTATGAATTAGGAAATCTTAAATAAATACAAAGAGATAATATACAATCTTGCTTACTTACCTCATGTATCTTGTATCTTCTTATGTAGACAACGTTAACTTAAGCCTTGATGGTGTCTTATATCTTCGAATCGTTGACCCCTACAGGGCAAGCTACGGGGTCGAAGGTTAGTTAATTAACTCCCTTTGTAAAATATGAATTTATGTTTAATTTGTTTGTAGTGTCCACTGTAATCTGTGGTCACTGGATTTTATGGGCGTATTTGGAAACAATTTTCACGTATTTTCGGCGTAGTTTTCATTTCACTGATTTACTAACCTGTGTATGTTTGTTTTATGTAGATCCCGAGTTTGCTATAACTCAGTTAGCTCAAACTACAATGAGGTGTGTAAAATAATATTTCAGATTTTTGTATACATTTCTGTTATAATAAATATTTCATTGTCCATTTTGTTTGCTTAGTGTAAATAAGAACTCTAATAAAGTAACTTTTTGGAAGGACGTCTAAAAAATAATTGTTATAATTTGCAGGTCTGAGCTAGGAAAAATTGCATTGGACACAATTTTTCGTGAGAGAGAAAGTCTGAATATTAGCATTGTCGAAGTAATCAACAAAGCTGCTGAAGCTTGGGGTCTGGCATGTCTTCGTTACGAAATACGTAAGGCAGACCTTTAAAATTATTTTATTTCAAGATTTTATATGTTTTTAAAATTATTCAAGGCAGGAAGGAAGGAAATAACAGTATTCTGGTTAAAATAATTCTGGATAATTACTAATAGTTAGCTTTACCTTACCTAATTCTTGCTTATTGACAGTAAATGAAATCAAATTATTTATCTGAAATTAGTAACCTTGTATTGTTGATATGCCTAACGCACATAATATCAATAAATACCTCTATTTACCTTGGCGCACTAGGTGATATCAAACTACCAACCAGAGTTCAAGAAGCCATGCAGATGCAAGTGGAAGCCGAGCGTAAGAAGAGGGCTCAGATCCTTGAATCCGAAGGTATTAGAGAGTCGAACATAAATGTTGCCGAAGGTCAGAAAACTGCCCGTATTTTAGCTTCGGAGGCTGAAATGCAAGAGAAGATAAATTATGCTAAAGGAGAAGCCAATGCATTGTTGGCGAAAGCTGCAGCACGTGCCAAAAGTCTTGAACAAATTGGTAAAGCCTTAGGCACTGAAGACGGTCGTAATGCCGGTTCACTTATTGTTGCCGAACAATATGTTGTAGCATTTCAGCAATTGGCCAAGAAATCAAATACAGTATTGCTGCCTTCGGATATTTCAAATGTGCCTGGAATGGTCACTCAGGTATGTGTTGCAACCATTAGCATCCTTATCCTTATTTTGTGAAATACTTAGTTTGCCCTACCTAATCTAAAAATCTTTCTTGCACACAGGCTATGTCCATTTACAAACAACTGTCAAAAAATGAAGATCCTCACTCTGGAGAACGAGAAGAACATTATAGCGATTCAGACGAATATGACGATACAATTCTAAATCAAACTAGTAATAAGGAAAGTGATCATCATAAATTATAGTTAACTGTAGTGAATGAATGCCACACTATTTACAATGACATAATATGCTAACGTATTATTAGATATTCTTTAATAGTGTCCTTACACATGATTACTTCTATTATCTGTTAAATACATGATGAAATTTTTTGAAAACATGTGTTACAACAATTTGTTATACGACAGTAAACCAATGTCCAATCTTTGATTGTGTGTGAGGTATTAAAATATTTTATTATATGTTGACTGTACATATATTTACCTTTCCATAATTATTACATTTAAAACAACAGCTTTAGTTGTTAACAACAATTTTGGCAACTTGGGTGTTTTCTTAACATACAATAATTACCTTACATTTAAATATAGAAGATTACCAATACATACTTTTCGTTATTCATAAAATATCCCGAAAACACTGAAGTATGGAAATAGTTCAGAGAGGTTAAAGAGTCAATTGCAGGCTACAGGTAGGTAGGTACCTATAATATCAAATATTATTACATACAATGGAGTGGCGAATGAAATCATGTGTGGTTCAAAACAATGGATTTAACAAACCACATTATAATATGTTTCTTCATCACCATTAGAATCAGTCTTTTGATTTATCATATATTATATTAATTACATTGCATGTAAAATAAAATTATGGATAAAAATTGCAAATCCACGACCATTAAAGTACATTGCAGATTACAGGCATTACAGCCATTTAGCTAATAATCAACAGATCCAAACTAAGTGATGGTTCCAACATGAAACCAGGAAAAGTACTAAAGGTAGTGATTGGATTAAACACAGGAGTTTCGCTAACCGATATGGTAAACCAAAGTGAATAATATGAATATGTGGTTGAAGGCTTAACGATATGTCCTATCCTATTATGTATTAAAAGGCTTGATCAGAACCAGTTAATTGTCTTCTTCATTGTCTTCATTAGTTATGCTAGCATCAGCCTCTGATTGTAACTTATTTGGGATACTTTTCGATGGCTGGGATATTTCAGGTTTGATTTCTTCTGCACTCAACTTCGTATCATTAAAAGCACGCAAATGGATCTAAAGCAATAAAAGTTAACCATTTATAATTCTGCAAATCATTTTGTCCTAAAAGATAGTGCATTCGTTCAGGCTTGTTCAAAGTCTAGATTTAATTTTCCAGATATTTGGATATACTCTATCAAAAGTTTCTCATCACAGACATCTCTGAAGTAGTGATCTTTCCAATCCATTACAAATGGCAATGATCATCACTTATGCAACAGTAAGTAATCTCAATTAACATAAATATTGGATATAGTCGTGTTCAACATCCCGACTGAAGCATTTTTTTGCAATTTGAGTACATTTTCAAATACTTGTGTAATGTCACAGCCTCTACAACGATGAGAAACTTTTGACGTCATTGTGAGCATTCCGTGAATCAACTTTCACCTTTTTGATCATGTTCTATGAACGCTATGAGCACAGTTATTTGTTCACGGCTTTTCCAGCACATTACAGTCTCTTTGCACTTTCACTGGACCAAAGTGAAAGTAAGGTGAAAGTTCATAAAAATGATATGTCATTCACTTTGTGTGAGTGAAAAGATGAAATGATATTTACACGGTGAAAATTGTACGCAGAACGCATAGTTATTAATCAGGACACCCATGAACATAATGATTATTAATAACTTACTAGAATATGCAGGTTGACTTCATCACTGCGGCTCAGGTAAGGGAAGTTGCCACCTTTATAAACACATAATCAAAGGATTAGAGTGTGAATAGATTTAGGTTGAAGAATATTGAAGATGTGTATAACTATTACCTGTTTTGAGATGAGCCATTTTGGCATGAGGGAGACTCTTGTACAGATCACCTTTAGCTTGATTGGAAAGTGCCGACTCGTCAAATACATCCAGCATTGTTACTTTCACTTGTTTGAGCTTGTAAGTATCCACATAACAATTGACGCAATTCATGGTAAGCCTGGAAGCTAAATCTTGTTGATTTAAGCCATCGAGCTACAGATTTTGATAATATAGGTTAGTGGTTAGAACTTAAGGACACACATTTACCCATTATATTATACCTTAGTAGGATTACTCAGACTTGTTTTTCCGAAAACGCTCTGAGCGTCTTCTCACGAAGACACAATCCCAATGCGGATTTTTAAGAATATATTTCAATAGAGTATGAAATTTAACTTCGTTAAATAGTGTACATATTGTTATACTTACCCTCTCTGACATAAAATCGATGGCTTGAGCAACGCTTAGATCCATTCGCTCAGTTGTTGACAAATTGCCGATAACCAATTTTTTTAGTACGACGGAAGGCAACATCCAAAACCTGTTGTTTTCCAAAAGTATCACATTAGGCTCCTTACGTGTAATATATACTTACACAAACATAACCATTGTTTGGGAATTTTGGGATATATGACTTATATGCAGCAGCGTAATGTATATAACTTACTGATATAGTATGATATATTATATGTTATAAGCAGATAATAATAAATAAGTATACGATACGATGCATCGACAGTAGATAATATAGTACATACCAAGGCAAAATAAACAAGACGTAAGTTGTCAGATAAATCTTAATAATGCATCGTAAAATAGATGTCTCATTTTTCAAAAAGAAAATTTCTAACAATATTATTCTTATTCTTATTTCTACTTAAAAGGGTAAACAAAGGGCATCTTACACCATAGCCGATTCATTATAATTGAAGATAGAAGTGTCACAAAATGTGTTGCACAGTACAAGAGACGCTACTCGAGAAAATTGATATGTATATTCGGCAAACTTTTGAGCTAGAAATCCTCCTGTAAATTGAAACAAAATATAAAATTCCTATTCGCAAAATAAAGCGATTTTGTTGTAGCAGGTACCATTAAAACGTGTGTCAGTAAAAAGGCTTTTAACCCTCAATAAGTACACATTTAATTTCATTTCTGTCAATTTGCATGTACGTAAATTATTTTAAAGATATATGCCCTTGCTTTGACTGTCAAGTGTTGGTAAAAGTACATACATGGCATAAAGGTTATATTTAATTATTGTATAATAATTAAATTAATTAGGTTTACAATGTAAAAGGGTAAAATTACCTAACGATGCACCAAAAATATGAACTTTATCAATGTATAGGTGATCCAGTAATTTCCTGAATCCTTCGCACCAGTCGTTTACAGTCCAGTACACAGGCGCCTCCACCTTAATTAATTCGTTAAATATTTATCACTTTATCTTGATTATGGCCATACTGATGGCAATAATGATGGACACATTTGGTCTACTTATTTATGTAGCCTATAAGAGGATTAGGTTTAATCCTGTCATTATGTGGTTTAATATATTATGTGTTAACGAAGAAAATACGTTACATAATTCACAGGAAAATATGAGCCTAAGGGCAATTACCGAAATTACTCGAATCCCACGTGCAGTAAGTGACAAAATTTGCTTGAAAAAGACATCAGCAGTTCCACTTACTGGAGCAAGACAAATCAATGGGCAGCGAACGCTTCGTGGACCAGCATCATATAATTTCCAGACCTATTAAAGCATTACAATTTACAATTGATAAATCTATTGTTTATTTTTTTTTATTTTTTTTTCTTCCTTTCCTTCCAAATAATTAATTAGATATAAAGGGTCAGGAGATTTTCAGTATAATATAGATGAACCATTTATTAGTTAGGTACTAGTATTATTCTTGGGAAAAGTGCAAGTGAAAGTTATTTAGGTCTTGTTAATGTCTACTCGCATCAACGTGGGAAAATTATCCCTGGTGGAACTAGTTTTGAAAAAAGAGAATGGAAATGTGAAGGAATTGAGAAAGATCCCGTCTTAAAATATCTTTAATGTACACATACACCTACTTTCTCCCTTATTTCGCTTGAGTGAGCATCAAGTGAGAAATGACATCACTATTTAAAGGTACTCAGTACATTATATGGAAGTAAATGGAGATATAAGGCTATAAGCACTTTGGAATTGAAAATGTGATGGGTTAGCAATAGCATAATGGCAGTGAGGGAATGAGTGGGAGTCCTTATCTAAACAGACATTGAGTGATGTGAAGTACTAGAGTAGACACACCAAATCTAATAAACAGTGCAATTGAACGATGGGAAATGTGACCTTATGAAATTCTCTTGACTGGATAAAAGCCCAAGCCTGTGGTTGACTCATATAAGTGCTTGTTTTTGCAAACGAGACCTGTGACTGAAATATGAGTGCCTTCATGTACAGACATAAGGACTACGAACCTTTAGAAATCCCATATTATGTGTCGCATTTCTGCTCTTTCCTAAGCAAAAGCTAAAAATTCACATTTTATGGCTGCTTTTGAAATAAAATGCACTGGTATTTCTTACACTTCAATTTTGCATTGTAAAATTGAACGCAAATGAATATAAAATAGCGCATTGTGTTCAACTTCGCCTGTTAAAGTAGGGGATATTTATCAAAAAATCATTTACGGTAAATACATCTTGCTATTTTGGGATATTTATGTAATATCACTAAAAATTTTCCATACATTATCAATATCAATGTTAGACTTTCTTAAGTGACAAAAGATTGGCAGATAGTATAAGTAGTATTACCAGAAGGGTGATTGACTCCTAAGGCAAGATAGCTTCTAAAATTATGACAGTAAATTGAGTTTAGTAGCGCGTGTATCGGGTGAAGTCGCATTCGCATCAGACATTCAGGGATATGGATACCCGTAATAACCGATAATTAGATAAGCATCGTCCATAATAAATGCTTACCTTAGACGAGTCAGAATCAACGATGACTTTCTTCAAAGGCACTGTACACCGAAAGCTTTGATATTCCTCAGAAACAGACAGATCACTGGAAAAATTCATGGCGGCTTCGGCATCGATGAACTGGAGGTCAGGAGAATATGACGAAGAACATCCGGATGTAAAATTGAATTCTTTTATTGACCCCAAGGAACTTTCTATACTGGAAATTGATGATGCAGAGGCTATCGGGGTCTCGACGGATGGCGGAGTTTCTGCACTTTCTACTTCCCTTTCCTCTACTTTTGGTTGATCATCCGTAACCAATTTCCTGCTCTCTCTCTCTCGATATTTTTTATACCTGTCAAGGAAAAAACAACTGATGTCACTTATTCATTCATTATGGAAATTATAACGAAATCGTAATAAAGACCGATTTTATTTACATTGATAATACCGACACACACTTTAGAAATGTAAACTCGTTAAGTATGCTGGCAAAAGTAACACTTGATTTACAAATCAATAATATATTATAGGGACTCGTAATATAAATGTTTGTTTAAGAAGTTTACTGCTACTACTTACTATAGAATGAAGTAACATTTGGCTAGTAAAAACGGCTAAAAGAAACTTACCAAAAACAAAGCTAACGAATGACTATAAACGAGTCTATTGAGTATATATACCTACCTGTTAAAATACTAATGTTTAGTTTATACTAAATACAATGTTGGACGGGTAGGTACTATATAGGGAGACATGTGCACATCAATTCAGATAGTAAACATAATATCATTTCTAAAAGATATACGCAAAAACACATACGGGCTATGTCTATGCAATTATTATTTGGCAATAATACGGTAGCTATTATAGATATTATGAAGGATTGCCCAGGCAGAATGTTCTTGCAGACAGGTACATACCTAATATGGCTCTAACTTTTACATAAATATGTATTTTCGCATATTGTGATGCATAACATGGAAAAGTAATTTCATAGCATATAAACAAATATTTCACGTTACCCTCCAAAATATATGCTTTTACGGAACTAAAAGCATTGCAGATTGCAGACAATTTTCTCTCCAGTTTGCTAAGTTTTACTAATTGATTTTATTGATTTTACAAGGCTTCCTATATTCATGAATAACGTAAATAAATACCTACGTAAATACCTACGTAAATACAACATTAAAATTTTCCCGATAGAAATACCAAGTTGTGTACATATGTACACTTTATTCACGTCTGCATATATATAGCCTAATACAACGTAGGTACTAGGTACGTCCAATATTTCCAATGTATGCAGAGAATTTATAGTACTATATAAAGCTTCAAAGTATCAATGAATTATTGAATGTGTATTTTATTTCGCTATATTTTTGATATGTCTGCTCCGACGTACCATTTATTACTACAAACTCATTAAAAACCTATGTATGTTAATGTGGTGGTTTGTGCAGGTAATTAATGAATGTTATGATTTTTATGTTTACGAGTGTTAAATCCATTTCTATTTTACTATAGGTATTTATTTTCAATTCAATGTACTTTCCCCAACTCTAGAACGACCATGAACGACATACGGACATACCTACTGTTATATGTTTGCTTGACAATAAAAGTACCTTTAGCTTTCTAACTGCATGGCACTTTTATTTAGTAGGTCGTTATTAATACATATTATTATGAACACATTTCCTATGTTACCCGGATTTATTAAGGGGGCTTACAAAAGGCTCATAAATATAATGCATGCTAAAAGATTGTTTCTTGATTATTACTGATAAGTGCCATGTCAGTAGGTAACCTACATATGTACGTATGTAAAAAATGTAAATGATTTTTAACTTACATGTTTGTAGTTTTTAGATTTGCTGGAAAGGTACAAAACTACTAAATGTCTTATTGGAACTTAGGTATTTTTTTCCGTTTAATACGTGTACACAACACAATAAGTAAATAGATTGAATTATCTACACACGTCATAATACCTACATATAAATGGAGGATTCGTAATAGCGGAAATTGAGTATGATACCAAAATAGTTAAACGAGAACCGGAAGAAAAAAATTAACTCCTCACCCATCTCCGCTCCGGATTCGAGTCGTACCCAACATGATTTTCTTTAAAAAGACACGCCGATTTGGTTTTATCGGAAAGTAAACCAAGCCGAGGGAAGGGAGGTTCCCGTCGAACGTTTTTCTATGATATACTCGTATCGACTTGTATGACAGGGTATATTTTCAGTAGAAATTGTACGCTTCTTTTTTCATGTGAACAGAAACAATTAGAGCTTTCGCTAGCATTAAATCTAACAGATAACTAGCATTTAAGTAGAATGGGTAGTCGTTGAAATAAAAGGCTGGGAACTGACGAGAGAGCTCACGTCAGTTACAATGGATTCTAGAGCTAGATTTCATTTAGCGAAGAGAGAAAAGAAAATTCCCGTTTTGTTTCGTGGTTGACAATTTGACATTGAACGAAATGGCCATGGATAGGTATCGTAGCACATGCACATCATGATTTGCAATTTGCAAATGAAAAATACATGCTAAGTAAGTTAAACTATCGATATTAAGATTCGTACCTATCTGTTTGCGGACCATTAAAAATGCACTACCAAACTATACGTACACGTACGTATTACTACACTGCGTGTGTTTTCTACCGCAGAAATAGACATGTCAGTCATAATATGCGTCCTTCTGCAGTCAATAATAATAGTGTGTGCTATAAGCTCTATACCTTAAACTAACGTTTCCTCCAAATCATTTCCCCGGTTCCTTCTCTTCCTTAACATCAATTAACTTGAGTTCATTCCGAGAAAACATTTACGTAGGTACTATATAAGTACAGTGTATATAATTGTTACCTTATTTTCACTATTCACCAGACACAATTATGCAGATATATATTGAGTACCCACCGGTATATTTTCTACGATAATAGAGTTATCTATAGTTTCGCAAAAATAGATACTTTCTTGGAGGCCAATACAAAATAGGCGATTAATAAAATGAATACGAATCGCCTAACAATAAAAAGAGTCGGAGACAAGACAAGGCGAGCAGAGTATCAATAATTCACAGAGAATAATCGGATATTGCAGACTAGTAACGATTGTCGATTGCGTCTCTTTAGACCAAAGTCTAAGCCAGAAGGCCTAAGGCTGCTGTAATAATAAATATAATGTTAAAAGTCGAAACTATCATTTTACATGAGTTTGGCTTTAGTGCCGACGAAGCTTCGTTTCTACCAAACTTTTCTCAGGCTACGCATCTACTTTAACACATTTGCATACATGGATTTAGGTACCTACCCCATGCATGAGAATGTCATGAATATCTTAAAGAGAATGGGATTAGATTTTTTATCTACACTTTCATGTCATGTGTCAATGTGATAATTCTAGCTATACCGAATAAAAAAGAAAGGAACCACGACCATTGAATCCCTGTGTTTGTATACAGCTCAAATACAATTAAGTAAATGTACGTACACAGGATTCATGCTCATCTTTATGTACTACACACATATACATGGTCTATAATATAGCTAGCTATACTTATGAATGGTTAGTAGGATTTAATAACCTTATTGTGTAATAAAGCTAAAAGTATACTGAGTTTTGATGGGTTGCTGCTGCTGCCACACAAAGCGATCATTTCAAACGTTGTCAATTTGACAACCAGCATTAATAAGTAGTATAACCGACAAAGTGACACATCTTTACTACAGTTATACCATTTGTAATGATTCGCTATAATATGAACGAAAGACATGAATAGAAAATACAAAAGCGTATAAAGTCATACTTGTTTACATTAAGGCTCCAAAGTTTACTTCATTTCTCCTCTTTGTCATTATTTATGCATGTAGGAGCTTCGACCAAACTTTTTTATACCATTTTCAGTTAAAAAGCATTACGGAATCGATTCATGGAAGGATACATACAACTACATATAGAATAGTAATCTTGTTGTTGCATTATAATTTGAAAGAAACAATTCGGTATTATATTATTGCGTATTTACTGCTGTAATATCTGTATTCATGCCCCTACAGTTAAAACGAATTACAGTTTTTCGCTACACCCACATTGACATGCAGTTATTTACATTCTTAATCATGTTTACCACAGAGCAAATCTATGACATCATCGCATATTATTACAATTGTGAAATGTGTTGGGTTTGGGACCTACAAAGATAAAGTTTATTCAAAACAAACTTTTTGCCAAAACTGCTTATAACCGACTTTCATTTATAAACGACATGGCTTATTCCTCATTTTCACTGATCTGCTTATAGAAGGTATTCGATTTGAATTGTCGTTGGATTTCTTAATTTCGAGCATAAGTAGCGTATGTACATTATACAGTTAACCAAAGGTTTCGTTAAAAGTTATCTGTACCTTTATAGAATGAATAAATGAAACCCATTAAAATATGGAAATTATACAGTTTCCTGCTTTATAGTATTTTAACACTATCATTATTCATGTGACAATAGACAAAAATCCATCATTCATGGATAGAAATGTTAATACGACGACAAAGGAAAAGTTACTGAACATTTTTGCATGCTAGATGACTGCTGTTAAACTAGTTATAATAAAATTTCAACATGGAATGTTATTTATTAGATTAATTCTAGCCTTTGAAGATCGAATACAATTATCCGTGTGCATTAGAATAGCTCTTCATGGTGGCCGAGTACAATTGGGCTATAGGCTCATAAACTCAAGTACAAGGATACTTACGAGGGCAATGACTTTGAGTTTGAGTATTCGGAAACAAATTGATGTGTCTATTCCTAAGTTTCTTAATGTTCTCAATGCAATGTAAGTAATATATGAAAAAAGTTTCGGTTTCGAGTTATTGTCAACGAAAAGCTTTCATGTATTCTGTAGGTAAGATAAGTATTTAAGTAGATACTAAACTAGTCGAGTTATGCCATATCGACCCTTTGTAAGTTTCAATCCTATCTTGGAGAGTGGCTATGTATGTACTATCCCGGTTCGGATGATAGTACTTCGGAGGTTCTTCGGAAAATATTTTAGGCAAATGACATACTATCTCACTATAACTCTCGTAAAACGAAATTGCGAAAGACGAATGCATAGAAACAGGAGCTAAATAGCCACAATTGCTCCAAGTAGCTAAAAGTGGCAATAACCTATTTGATTGTTTTGTACGAACTCGTATCCCGGATATGAGAAGTCTTCGGTACTTACGCCTACCCACACGAAGAGGTTATACACATAAAGGATTTGAAGCAATGCAACGTACTAAGTAAGTATTAACTTAACACAAAGTACTTATCTATTTATTCATGGATGTACAAGTGCAAAATTCCAATACGATTATACAAAGGTAAAATATTGTACAAACAAATCTAACTTAATACTTAATGTGCCATATTGGAAACGGAGAAATGTATGTATACAGATGAGGTTGAACTTTACTCAGATAGAAGTTTTAGAAATCGATTCCCTTTAGCTAATAATAATGGAGTACAATGTGAGATGCATGAAAACAATATAATTGACTGTACGAAGAGGTAGACATAATTAACCGTATTATTTTAGTACAGTGGTATATTTATGTGAAAATGTAGTTAAGTGAAGGCGGACTATGAACAACGGGGCATTAAAAAAATCTATGAGAAATACAGATAATATATAAGAAATAATTCTAATACAATAATAGTAGTTTTGGTGGATTTTAAATCTTAGTTTATGTTACAGTGCAGTACAGACAGATATACAAATACATTCATAATTGTATTCTTGTACTGTACATAATATTATGTATTCCAGAAATCACTGATAATGTCAGTATTATTATATACAATTTCAGCAATACATGCGTAATTAAAGTTGGACACTTTTACACACAATATATAGAGGTATGTACTTAACATGGTAAGCATATAATTGAATTGTGTAGATAGTAAACCTTCACTACTGACGCATATGTAGGTTCTAATTCTAATACAACCAATAAACGTTATAAATTCCTTGGGTGAATGTATTCTTTAATATTGACAGGGAATTAGATGAACAAATATTAAAATCAATACTTACAATTGCCCTAATAATGAATATTACAATTTATGATCTAATCTGCTTCTACTATACTAGTAAAAATCCATGCTCGCAAAACAAGGGAGAGGAGTGAAAGTTTAGAAATAGAATAATTCTAAATTCTTACCGTTATTTGTGAGTAGTTGAGTTGTGTGTATATCCTATAGTATCCGTATTTTCTGATTTTGTCTTCAAATGAAATAGGATTGTAACATTTGTAACACTGAATACCGTTTTGCTCTATTGTCTATATATAAACTGGAACAGAATATTTAATTTGCTTAATTACTTCTGTATACTGCTAAAATATTATTATTTCTGAATCGAGAATTTGGTGTTTATTTGAGTAGCTACCTATAAGAAAATAAATGCATAGGTACATACTTACATTAATTCAAAATTATGTTTCTTTCGCTATAATAGTAACTGGGATTGTTGTATTATTGAAAATATTTTGCAAATGTTGAGATTATTATAAAATCTAGTTTTATAATTAGTTGTGTACGCACACAACAAAAACACATGCAATATGTTATGTTACAGTTAATAAATGCAATCTAACCTTCATATAAATATTGCCTAATTTCAATGCACCTATTCTGCTACTACTGCAGTCGTTCAAAACTGCAATTAGTGCATATTCATAGCGGTTTTCTTGTTATGTTTATAGTCTGCCTGTTTATTAAGGGGTCTGTACATTACTAATGTACAGCTACGAATACACTAATATGGATCAAAGCACAATATGTACAAGCAAAAATGTGATCTGTCTGTAATGTCTGTATGTATGTAATGAGAATAACAATCTGTGTACAATATGAATGTGAGTAAACAACTTACAGTACAGCCCCTATGCAAATCTACTAAAAATTCTGTGAGCAGCACACTTACTATGAAAGATATACTTAACTAACCAGGATGAGTTGATGAGTATCATACACCTGTTAAAACACTAAATGTTTGCTAGCTCATCTTAAACAAATCTACATGTAATTCTAGTAATAGTATACTATAAATGTTCAGTGTAGTAAAATAGGTTTCTCCTCCTTACGAACGTAGACACTTATTACACTGACTGCCCTTTCTAAGTACATTTTACGTATAAGAGATGGTAATTATTGTTGTGAATAAATTCAATTTTTACATGAAAAAAGATGATCTGGGTACTACTGTACATAAATATTTTCTACGTACTTACTAACTAATAACGATATTCTATGTACTACAATGTGTATAAGCTAAAGTCAGCTGACTAGTTTGCTTTAGCGCAACAGATTCACATCACAAGATACAGACAGCTAGTATAAGCAGTTGCAGCACAAAAGCAAAAATGTAGTACCTATTATAATATATTTGTAGACTAGTTTGATGTTTTTATGATAGAATACCTACATGAATCTACAAGAAAACGTTATAGCAAACTTGAGAAATCTAATTAGAAAATGTCTACTACTTATTTAGTGTTTACACTGTATCTACTTACATTACTATCTTATAAGCAGAATACAAAGTGAAATCCGTGTATTTGCTAAATAAGCACAATAATTGCACAAAACATTTTAAAGCTTTTCATGAATCCTTACTCACTAAAAATCGATGTATAGAGATGATATTCACTAAGTTTGGATGTTCTTTGATGTATTCCACAGAACTTTGGTGCCCTAATTAATTTCTTCCGAGCTTATTATCACCTTCCATATAATATTTACTTAATGGAACTGCGTATTTCAGGATTTTCATTTTCTGATATTGTATACTTAACACAGTCTGATGCACAAATGATAATATGTATGTGAAATGAATATATTCATGTGCACATATGAATACTATTATAGATTTGCTCCAAGAAAGCATATGCACAAAAGATAAGTTTTGTTATCTATTTGTGGCCGAAGAAATAGCTTGATACAACACTTATCAGGAATTCGCCATCAAAACCACATTAGGAACTTTACAATGTTAATAATACACGCTCCTTTGGTTTTAAATAACATTTACAAGATTACTACAAGTAGAAAAAGTTGCGTACCATTTCTATTCACAAGACAAGGGGATGTAATAATTATATGCACTAGTTTCAGTCAAAGAATTGTCCAACGTAAAAGAAATCTCGATTAAGAGAGACATTTCATATATCTCGACTAAATCTTTAATCAACGACGTAGTTATAGACTCATATAGTATTGACTGTTATAGCGTTATATACATACAACATACAACTGTATGTATAATGGAAAATTACCCTCTACCTGGAAAAAGTATCTATCTATACATAAATACAAACGTAATTGCAACAGTCCGTATATAATATCGATAAGATTATGGGACGTAGTGAAGAGGAGCATAAATATAATATTATATAAAAATGGGAATTGTATGGGTGATTGGTTTTGCCTTTGATCCTATCTTTGAAAAGTAATTGCTCGAGTTCGCGTGAAGCATTATTTATGTATTGCATCCAAAAATTTAGTCAGTCTTCCAGTCACAGTCATAATATCGTAATAATATTTGAATTCATGATGACCTGTGGGTGTAATCCAATAGCATAAGGTACCCATCACCAGAACGGCTGCCCTATTCAGTTAGCATAAGTAGTGAGGTTACAGAGAAATTGGAAGTGACTTGCGTTGGAAAGGAATGTGTTCACTTCGTTTTGCTTTACTTACTACTTGCTACTTCTAAGTTTCTGAAACTTGATATAAAAATACAAATACTGTATCTACAGATATATGGTATCTAGATTGTTGATAGATAACACTATAGTAAAAAGTAAATGTACATTATACAGGTTAATACACTTATGGGTACATTTTGGTGTCTTCTCCTGCTTGATTTTTTTCTCCTACGTCAGAGAATACCGTCAACTTGACTTTACTTCATGGAGTAGGAAATCGGAAGACCCTCAACGAAATATAATCACTGGATCAAGATTTAGCGAAGCCTTTTAGGTATAACCTCTGCTAGTGTTTCCTATTTGATTAATTATCGATTTAATTAAGAGATTTGAGTTGCCTTTGCCGTAATTTCTACAGATTCTATGCTAAGCAAATCAGTAGGTACATACTATACTAATTATGAGACTGTCTACTGATTGAGTATGAGACGCAGTCAATAGCAATCGCTATACTGCCAGTAATACAAATGCAAACCGAAATCTTACACAGTATATGTATGTAATAGTTGAGAGCAACGATATCAATCTCATCCGATGAGAGTCCGTTAATCCGAAACTTGAGTTGAAGCTACGGCATCAATCTCCACTTAAGCAATCAGCTCCTGTGACATGATCCTTTCATTTCCTTTGAAAATTGAATCCCATTCTCCAAATGGTATAGGGCTATACTTTGGAATTTTGGATTTACTTTTCTCTATATACTTTCGGCATATGTTTAAGAAAGTGTGTATCCCAACAGATAAAGCCCTAATTTTATATCTCTCTCTACTGGACCACCTTACAGATAAAATGAATCGCATAGAATGTGAAATGGGATCATGACGTGCTACAATACAAACTGTACGTGTTCTTGTCTTTGACTGCGTAGGCGTATGTATATAATTCCCTTGTTTATGTCAGTTTGGACCTGGGCATGCCACTCTTCATCACGCTATCCTATATAAACTCTGAAAAACTTTTCCAGGAGTAGGAGTATGTAGATATGTATAATCTCAGATGTAAAACACAAGATCTGGTCGTGTCACAGTGCACTTCAACGTCTACCTACTGATTGTGCATCCTTTTTCAACTGGAAACTCGTAATTTCCGTTAGTTTGTTCTGTGTTAATTTTACTTTAGTCAATGTAGCTATTTACAACTTTGTTTCTTGGGTAGAGAAAATGCATTGTACACATAGGACTGACAGTGTTGAGTTGCCTCTTGACATTTGTCTTACTCAGATTATAGGATAAGTAAATGTGTATCACTAGGAAAGCCAAACAGTTAGCCCTAATAAACCAGAAGTATATCTACCAATTTTTTACGCTGCAAAGCCCATTTGAACAGAAATTCTACAATCATAACCCCACTATAATAAAATTCGTGGAAAGCTGAGAATTTTTGATAGAAAAAGGACTTGACAACAATGCAATTTATTTGCTACAACATTCTATACGTCTATTTGGTCCATATTCGTTTATATAATTTGTTATGCATTGCTGAATTTTCAACATGTGTCTGTATGTTCTCATTGTGTCTAGTAAAAAAAATTAGTCGTAAACAAGCAGACAGTGCTCATGCTCGTTAATGGTGGGCAAATAAATAGAGATCCTTTGCTGAGATATTTTCTAGCATATTTTTGTATGTTCAAAATAAAGGAAAATGTACATAATATAATATTATTAGCCACATTTATTTATATGCAAGATCCCATTACATCCACAGACACAAGATTGTGAATGTATTATTATATTCTATGTGTTGTATGTAGCATCAAATAAAAATATCCACTGCCCCTATCATCAAACTAAAGTATCAAACGGAAAAAATCTTCCAACATGTTTTCCAGTCTACAAGTTGGATAGTATTGAAATCTGAAGTGCGTACGTACATCTTCTTTTGCCTTTAGCTGTCCCTGTCGTACTTAGAGCCATACTTTAAATTCTACTTCAAACGCTGAAATAAATTCCTGGAGAACGTGTCACATGGAAGGGTAACTCTACAGGCGATTCGTTTCCTTTCTACTTTTCTGTGAGAAAGTTCGTATTGAAGAAAAATCATGTTCTTTGCATTTGGTTCCAGCAGTTAGGAAGGATAGAGGATAACTAACGGAGCGAATACGTCTTATTTTTATTGTGCCCCTTAAGCTATCTTCTGGCAAAGCCATTCCAGTGTCACGAATGCTAAGAATATACAGATCAGATTATGTACATGTACTCAGAAAGGGAAGATATGAACTGCGAACTGAGAATTGACCTGTGAGAATTCGGATTTTCTAACCATATAACTAATCTACTTATAATCTTATCTCTTCCGATATTCCTAACTATAGTATCTGGAAATTCGAGTCGTCCAGTTAGATTTCAATCGACGCATACGTGATCTCAGTGCACGAAAAGGAAACTAATGCCCATAGAATATAGCCATGTATTACTTCAATGATATTTATTCAAAAAATCCTTGTTATCAAAGAACTTCGGTATCAGAGATTTCGCCTCTTCGAGTTCTCCAGCTAATTTTAGCACATTTTTTTCAATTGAAATGATTAACACTGAAAAATTTGCAATGCTACATGCTACAATCTCCCAAAAGGCTATTGTGGGAGAAAAAAGTCGATTTTCTCTCTACGTCACGTTCCTTTGAGAAAAGTTGACACATTTGAAGATCCTAATATCTAATACGCCAAGTATTTACATTATGTGTACATTTTTGACTAAGGAATCTTCCAGGTATGCTCTATTTTATTCAACATGAGTTCGAAATTGGATTTTATTTTGGTGGAGTACAGTTACTTACACCTTTGAATTTCTTTGACGATTTCCCTCGCACATCTTTTCACTTTGCTCACGATAGGATTAACTTTTGGTGCGAACCATTAGAAAATGCCATCAATATAAATACTCTACAGAAAGCATATACGAACACATTCCCGTGGCATCTATACACAAATATACACCTTGCATTCATGTTGATATGTATTTAGGAGCAGATGATGCAGAGAATCGAACTTTACTTAAGTATTTACTCTATAGGGAATGTAGTAGTATTAAAAGGTAGCATTTGTAACAATGGGTAGCTGATGCTTTCACCGAGGTAATTCAAACCGCTGATAATGGATAGGAAGATCAGAGGATGTAATTCTGTCATTATTGTCCTATATGGGTATTAAAATGGGGATGTACAGATATTTGTGTCATAGCAAAGAGTGTGTCCATGTCCCCTTCAAAATAGACAGAGTATGTGTAGGGAAAAGAGACGGATGATGATATGAAAAGCACAAAGTACTAGTCGTTTGGAAAGTGGAGATCGAGCAAAAGTTGCTCTTCTGTTCAGCTTCATCTGTGTGCTATTTGGCTTAAGGTAACGTAAACGTTAACTGAAGTACGTAAGTAGAAATAGGAAAGCTACGCAACGGTGGTAGCGTCACTATTTTTCCGTTTTCCAGAATTGGATGAGGATGTTGAGCGAGATCTCTCTCTCTCTCTGTGGCTGGTACTGGTACTGTTGCCGCACTTGTCTTTCGACTTCCAAACCGAACGGACGTTTTCTTGAAGAGCCCGTTCCGATTCTCCATTTCTGAGCAGCGTTATCAACAATACATAGCTGCACAATAGCTATAGGCACATCAAAATAGTCATGCAATACATAATACTTACAGTTACACTACAGGTGACAATATTGCATTGCAATTCCAAGTCTGTCTGAGGAAACTGAATTGGGTTCAGTCACTAAGCTTCGACTCCTACCATTCGAGAATACAAGAACATCCGTTCTATATTTCTTATTCCGACTCTAGCTATATACTTATCTTTGTAGATCCTTCTTCCATCCATCCATTCCAATTTCATTGGTTTGCGTTGTGACAAGTCCAGTCCAATTTCGTCATCTCAACTTTCCTCTCTTTTTATCTTGAAGAATAAAAAAGGATGATCAGACAGGGGCAGACGACCACCGCACAAACGACCCTTGCACTAAACTATTGCACCAGCATGGACATAGACTAATATTATTCAGTGCTACTTCAGAACAGACATTTTTTATCACACTGTAAACCTAGCAAAAAGAAACTATACTGCTCTGACTGTTCTCTACACAATAGGACAAGATTATAAAATGGATTTCTTCTTCTAGAAACACAGAAAAGATTTTTCCCTGACAAAATTTATATTGCAGTTTCCGTATTGAACATTACAACAACTAACAACATGACTACTTCGTTGTGGATAAAAAACTAGCTCCATAGCCAGATATTATGTCATCTACAAAACTATATAACTTCTGGAAATCACATGAACAGATTCCTATTATATAATTCTAGATTTTCTTCTTTTTTGTTTGTCTCTATTTGTCTTGCCTCCATTTTTACGTCCTGTCCTAGCCTGACCTGACGTCCTGTCATCAGTTTTCATCTCTGTTTCTTCATTTTTCATTTATTTATTGCCTCGTGGTGGGTTGACTTACTCTTGACGTTTTCTCTTATCACCACACATAACATTATCTGACGCACACTATCACAATACTCACATCCCATCTGCTCCTCTTTTCTTCAATAAATAATTTTTCACTACAGTGAGATGAAAATGGCATTAGTTTAATACATTTTATGTGCACTGCTGCTACTGCTACGTTTGTCTGCCTTCAGTTAGTCTCACACTCACACTCACGCAAATACATCTTCGATTTTTGAATCTCTGAGATCCGACAAGGTATACCTAATTTTACTAGGTATGTCGTCCAAATGGTATTCTTGTTTTATTATGTAAAACCAATCAGCAATCTTTTCAATCCGTTAATTTATTTAGATACAATAATAGTCAGCATCTTTAATGCAGTTAACTCAGCAATCATATGTCAGGTCATTGGTTAATTTCCTTCTGGTACTTTTCAATATTTACATCAGTGTGGTTAATTTCTCATTTAATTTATTGATTTTAAAAGTGAACATAACAATGGACCAAACGTTTGGATACTTTAGCTGAACTACTGACCAGATCACCACGACCATAAAGACTTAAAGACACTATCTGACTGAATCTGAAATCAATGCAATTGATTAATTCGTGTGCAGCGTCATAACTCAATGTCACGTCTAATCTGTGTTCACAACCGCCACTGGTAAGTAATTTCGATACTTTTTACTAATGGAATGTAAAATATTGAACTCTACCTGTTTGAGTATTTATTGATGTTTTCATTCACCTAATAGCTTTGTGTGTGTGTGATATAGTATGATATACTTATATTTAGTTCTTGCATTGTGAATTCATAAAGTAGCAAAGATGCACTCGAGTTCTTAGTTCTTAGAGGAAAAGAGAAAATAAAATATACAGCAATCTCATGTGGCCCCAATTCGAATAACTTCAACCTTGCTTTTTATGGAGAAAGCATTTCATATAGTACTGCTTACGGGTATACTCGTCATCTATTATGGTTAGGCTGGTTAGGCAGTCGTTAGGCTTGTGTGATTGCAATTGCAACTGGGTCGAAAGAATTTACCAATTATCTTATTGAAGAGTCCTATGCTAATATAACTTTGACTAATTTATGCAGCAGGTGTGCTAAATAAATCTTTGAATACTCGCTCTAGAAAGTTAGGATTTATAGGTACGGTGAAAGCACCTTTTTTCTTAAAAAATATTGATTAAGAAAAACTTTAAAATGTTTAGCTGCTGAATTCAGATATTTCGTTGAAAATCACATTTAAAATAATTCATTCTATTTGAAAAATGATATTCTCCATGCCTTTCACGGTTGTCTTCCTTTGAAACTTGTATTCATGATTTGATGGGAACAGTGAATTCAACACGCGTCTTTAGAAAAGACCTGAATGAAATATGTATCATCACATTACTTACAAGGAACAGTGAACTCCACTGGGTTTGTCTTGTAAATATATATGTAGTATAGTTGCATATATAGTACTCAGCTCATAGAATGTATGGTGCCTACTTATAGGTATTTATTGGACACATCTGCTTGCTGACGTTCTTCGGTTTATTCTTTTTCTGCAGGCAGAGTTTGTATTTCTACTTTTTCTACTTTAGCTAAGTACAAACTTTTCTACGCTATTCTGCTGCTTCATCTGCTTATCTTCGTATAACACTTCTGAAGTGTAAGTGCTATGTACATAGTAGTGGCAATGAAATTAACCAGCCAAACAAACTTGTTTAAATGGCATTGCCATTTCCCCCAAAGCCAACTTGGCAATTTGCTAATATTCATATTATTAAAAGGATCCTTTCCTTTCCTACACAAACAGCTGCGGATATACCATAGTAGTACAAGTTGCTACAGCTGGAAGGGAGATGTGTATACTTACAATATTTCATATTCATAAGTATGTTACGATGATATCTAGACGTTTTGTCTAATTATGTTCTTCTCATAACACAAAAGTAAACGAAGGCTGAAGAAAGATTTGCTTTCTCCATTCCACTATTTTCTATTGCTGTCTGCCTAATTGCACACTCCTAAATGTTGATATGTATATTCAACAAAGGAATGGGTTTCAGGAAGGTTCGAGGAGAAAGATAATTAATTTTATGATTTTATCTTGAAGCACCACTGTACACTATGTTTATTTAAAAGATTTCAATACAGTAAGAGGCAATATTTGCTGAACATTACATTTTTTAAGACTTAAATTTTATAGAAACATTTTGCAAACATGCCCACATAATTTTAGTGTGAGGGCTAGTAAAAATTCTGGTGAAATTACAGGTAAAAAAGCTGCGAAAGTCTGACACGGAGTTGGAGTCTCTAGAAAAGAGAAAAGTGGCATGTNTAGTAAAATTTCTGGTGAAATTACAGGTAAAAAAGCTGCGAAAGTCTGACACGGAGTTGGAGTCTCTAGAAAAGAGAAAAGTGGCATGTTCTGTAATTTGTCATCATACTGTAGGCATGTTCCGGGAATCTCCGAGAACATGTAAGCACACGTCATATACTAAAAAACAAATTTAACTTATATATTAAGCCTAAGGAACATGAAATCTGAAGTGGCAGGCCCGGCACTTCAATAGACACTTAAGCGATATTTTTATATAACTTTGAAGGCACATTATATGTAAGATCAATTTCCTACCCGAGTGTGTCTGATTTTATGTTTGCTCGTTCTGCTTGATTTTTAATTCTTTTTCGTAAAAGTTAATACGGTCTTATATGGGGAGTCCTTCTACAGGACTCTTTTCTGATATCGTATCTACGACCTACGTACAGAATGTGGTAGACATAACTAACAGTGTTCTGAAGATGTTAGCGAGAGTGCATGAAGATGTTATAGTTATTTTGGATTCCTTTCTAATCTCATATATCTTTGACCGCGCGTAGTGGAAGGTAGCATTCTTTTACAAACATTAATCTTATGACTAAATCTGAGGGAAGATGCTCGATTAGAAACTGTGTTCACTGCGAAGAGTTTTCTTTAGAAATCTCATCTCCAGGTAAATACAAGTAGTCAGAGGTTAATCTACTATCATATCGCCGTGAAGGGCATTGTATTGTATGACTAGAAATCAAAAGACTATCTATCTCTCTCTCTGCTGACGTCTGTCTATTTTATCTTATCAAGCTCGCTGCACTAACTTCGACTAAAAAAATGGACCAAATAATACAAGCAAAACTAAAGGACCAGTAAGAGGACTGCCAACATTCATTAGGCTACCTAGTACAAAGCAGCAGAGATGAGATGAGACATGAATGTTGCAGTGGGTAGGCTTTGAAACCCTCGTCCTACATCCTACATCCTACATACATACATACTCGTTTAAACATAACTTGAGATGGGAATTTTGGATTCAAGTTCCATTTTCCACTAGCCTTCCATCTTCGATGAAAAATCCATGATTTTTTAATAGACAAAACATTTATTTTTTTAAAACATTAATTGATATTCATGGATTTTCAAGGACTTTTATTTGACTACAACTTTCTTAATGAAAGATTTGATAGTAGTAGCAATAATGACAGGTACAACGTTTTTCTATTTTCCAGGTACCTTATTCCGCTTTGTTAGACCCAAGATTCTAAAATTATTATTTATGAATAAGATTGGCATTGGAGCGTTGATGTAATCAACTCGATTGTCTCTCCTAAATTTTCGGAAACTAATGGAATAGTATCTTGTGTCAATCATCTCTACTGCCTTAGAATTTACAATGTGCCTAGCTAAACACGAAATTTGAGGATGAATTGTTTAGTTCGTAGAGAGTGGACTAATCTATGGGAAGACTACGTATATATATATGTACTTTCGCCTTCCCGGTAACATAAATAATGAAAGGAGGCTTTTGGTCTTTGTTCAGCGTTTTCTGCACAAATCAATCCGCTTTGTCTTTGTTAAGAGATTTTGTCTCCTGTAGAGATTTTGGGTACATCTCTAGCCTGTCATATCCTTTATTTTCAATTCTGTTCTGATGCCCGAGTTTTCAAGGCTGCAATTGATTGACGATTGTCTTTCTCCCTTTCACATCACAGAGAATTTTGGCCAGGTGAATGTGATAAAGTGGAAAACAAAGTTGGTACTTATCACAATGCACGAGTGGATCCAAGATCCAACCTACAATCGAGTCTTCAGTACTGAATGTGTTTTATCTAAATTTAGCCACCTACATCAGTGATTATTAAGAAAACTTTTCTTGAGCACCAAACATTTTCATGACTAAAAAGAATAAGCAAGCTAATTTATCTGTCAAACTTTAAGTTTGAATAACTTATCTGGCGGATATCAAACACTTGGAGAAAGTCTAAAGTTATATAACCCACCATACTTTTAGTAATTATTAAATTCAGACTGCTGTCACAGTTTATTCTTTGATTTAAATTGGAAGTCTGCGACTAAAAGAGTTTGTAAGATCAAAGAGAGTCTTCAAAATAATAATCAATTGGAAGTAGGTAAACAATGACCATGAAGTGATGAAGTCTACATATACTCTCAAAATTTATCCAGTGGAAGAAAAGTACATTTTTTATTTTTGGTTCGCTTGTCTGACAGATTTATTTCTGCTGTTGTCACGTATTGTATAATTCGTCATTCATCATTCGCCTGCAGAGAGAGAGAGAGAGAGAGAGAGAACTTTTTCCCTTACGTTTATCATTTCATTCATTTCTGGATTTGTCTACCTGAAATATGTACATACTAGCTGGATCCCGTCAACTTTGACGGTAACATAGCACTATATGAAAATTAGTATTAATACGTTTGTCCGCCCCTTTCATGAATCTGTGTTGACTCCCGATGTTGACCACCAATGCTGGCACACTTTAAAGAGACAATATTGCCATGAAGTG
>JABASI010001207.1:0-27147 GCA_019776505.1 Tomocerus nigrus
AGATGAGTAGAGAGGAGAGGGGAGGGACTTTCACACCCTGCCGGACCACGATATTTTGTTAAGGTTGAGCCTTCTATTACCCAAAAACCCATGCGTGTTCTGTGGTGCACATGTGATAATATTGTCCAAATGCCAAGCCAAGCACAAATCGAAGGTGCCTGAACAGAAAGACTTGAGGTGGAGTGTGTGGGAAGAGGAAACATATAGCACATAATATAATATTTTGTATCGTGATGCAGAGATGTATTACTACATCACTTACATCAGTCATTCAATCGCATCATTAGATGAGCATGGACACGTGGACGTAAAAAATGTACGTACAAAATATCAATGTTTGGTGATATATATTCGTATTCAATAGTACATATATAAAGTGTAAATATAAAGATGTACCTATCCATATTCTTAATTTTTTTTCTCATCTAGAGAAGGATGCACATAAAAGCGATAGAAGTCTAAAATGGAATACCGTTCACTCTCCGAAATTATGTAACTGAAATGATGGGGTAAAATAGAATATAGGTAAGAGTTGGATTGCATTGGTAGTGGGGAGAGTGAGGGTGGCCATCACGCAAATCAGTTCCATTTGTGCTTTAGAGTTGGAATTGATTGTTGATATCGAATTTGAGGAATTGATAGAGAGGAAAAGTCGCTATTTCCTTTGCTTCAACTCTCCGTTCTTAGATATTCAAAGAGACAGCAGCGTATATTCGTCGAAATCCCTTCTGTCTGTGAGATATACCTTTCCTTCCTCCTACCCCTTTCTACTTGCATGTAGAGATACGAAACGTCTGTCTCTCGCTCTGACGTCTGCCTCTGCTCATTCCATAATATATTATTGAATTCGACCCTCTCCTCTTCATTTCAGCTCAGTCAGAGTTAATTCTATCAATTCTTACTGGATGAAACTTCAAGTTGACTGACTACAGGATTGTCTGTAGTGTATCTGCATTATCGTATGCAGCGGGAAAGAGCAAGTAGAACAGAGCAGATATCTTTCTATCAATGGCAAGGCAACCAACACTTAGGATTAGGGTGTGGAAGTTAAGTGGACGGGTTCTTCCACTGCTCCATGCAGCCATGAAATCTGTATTTATGTAATAGGAGTGAGCAAACCAATAGCTAGACTACCAAATACCAAACCACTCCAATGAATCTGATATTTAGTTCAGAGAAGAGCATTATTATTCGCCAGTGAGCTTTAGCTGCCTGCGAGACGTAAATTAAGTGCTTCTTGCTTCCCTTCCTCCATCATAGTTAGACTTGGGATAATGTTACAGTTACTTCGGGTGACAACTTAAATATACGGCAACTTGAAAGATTGATACTTCGTCAAATCATTCGCCTTTGAGGAGAATATGGAATTTTACGGCTCCTATCCTCTTCTACGTGTAACATTTCAGAAACATAATGCGTAAATGTTAATCTACGTAACCATCACTACCTATAAATGTATGCTTCTCGGGGATTTTGTTTTTGAACATATGAGTGATTTAACTCACTAGTCAAAAACCCAAGGGAAATGGCTTTCAAATTCTATTTTATTAGCATTAATAATAATTATTTCCTACTTAAATACTGAATAGCCCAATAATTATCAAGATCAAAGAGCCAAATCTGAAAATATTTTTAGATCCTGACAGACGTGATGTATTAGGTAGAAATCTAAATAATAGAAAATTAGTGCACAGGCATCTGAGATATATTTATGAATCGTAAAGTATGGCGCACACTGGATATCAAGCTGTTTCAACTTTGACAAAATTTTCCGTTATATACCGCAAAAAATGGTTACAATGAAAAGGTGCAGTTCCCATTCTTTTTCATTACAATTTAAAAATTGTATGTAAGTATTTTACAATCTTTGGATATGTTTTTAGTAACTGATTCAAGAAGAAAATTTGTAAGTTATACGGCTACATAGATCATAGTAGAAGCTCCGTTTGTGCCTGCCTACGGCCAACCTCCCCTTCATACATTCTCTTATTGTGTGTTGTGGTTTTTTGTAAAGAATCAGGTAGAATTTGATGTGGATTTCACTGCTGGTACACTGTTGTAATTGGGTACTGGTCCTGGGACTGCTTTTGTGGTTCTACTAGTTCGCCCTTACTTTTATTACCAGAAGATTATTATATTATGTGAATTACAATACAATCCTCTGTGCTAGTAAGTGTAGTTATATTATAATATCATAAGAGCACTTCTATTGTAAAATAACATTTGCATCACAACAGGAGAAGACAGAGCAGTAATATTCTATTCAACTTTACATCCCATTAGTTCACAGTAATGAATGCATAAGGTGCTTGTGCGTATGCATGCACACGCACAAGTTATTTAATATTGATCAAATGCGACTACATTTCCCAAGTCCCCTTTTCACATTTCCTGGTGCATAGTGCACTATCTCAATTCTATTCGGTACGCACTGACTTTAAAAATGGGTTTACTATTCCAAGCCATGTTACATACTTGTAAGACTTAAAAGTAAGATATTGTAGTAAGAATCGCTTCAGGCTTTAATCTTTTGTCTATAATCATTTCCCACTATATAGGTAATAAGGGAACACTATGCATTGGATAGTTCCTTCCTAATTCTTAAATCTATTTTTTAAATTAAGACTCTTGTTAGCTTTCTTCAAAAGTTTGTTCTTTTTATGAATTACGCGTTAATATATATATACCAGGTTAAAACTTTCAATACGAAAATTGAAATGCAGTTATCACGGATCCAATTTGTACATTCCTTTAATTTTTCAT
Organism: Tomocerus nigrus; assembly: GCA_019776505.1. Lineage (NCBI taxonomy): Eukaryota > Metazoa > Arthropoda > Collembola > Entomobryomorpha > Tomoceridae > Tomocerus > Tomocerus nigrus. The sequence continues at coordinate 2,764 of JABASI010001207.1, forward strand.
TGGAGGTGGAATTCCGAAAGACTTTTATAAAGGAGTGAAATCACCATTCTCCAGTGTCAGTGTCATACTCAATTACTATAAGCTCCACGGAACAACTTGAGGTCTTTCTTCTTTAAGTCACTAATCCGGTGAATTTCATTGTGGTCTTGGAATCGTTGTGTGTGGCTTAATTACATTTGCATAAAAAAGACGCAACTATTTATTGACATTATATTGTTTTTTTAAATTACAAATTGCTATGTACGTATTTGGAGAAAAGTATTAAAACGATGGGATCATTAAATCTTCTAGACTTTTCTAAGTACCCAGAAATACTTACAACAAGATTTGTAATTTGATTGTCAAGTAGCTGCTGCACAGAAGTATAGTATGCACTATAAAAGCATAAATCCTAGGAAGAATTGTGAATTGGAAAAGCAAGAAAAAGTGTGGAATTAATGCGCCTTCCACTCCTGTGTGTCCAGGTATAGATAAGTAGTAGTAGGAATTATGCTAATTGAATTAGAAGCTTTATGTTAACATGCAGACGGAATAAGAGACTTCCCTGATGAATGTTTCACTTGGAAGAGAATGCGTCCAATCGTACGATTGTGTAGCAAAGGTGAAAACAGTTCAAACTGATCCGATCTACATAACTTATGGTTGAAGGATTTAATGAACTTTCAGATTAAATAATTCGCACTAGCTACACACTACACAATGCAAATGCTGATAGTTACTACTTACTAGTAGTTCAGTTGGGAAGATGCATATGAAGTGGAGAGCGAGTGGTGTTATAATTACACGATTCCTCGTACATCATCCCTCTGTACAGTGTAGGAGTTTAGTTATTCAACATACAGTTAGTCCATTATGTATGTAAGTAGTACGTCTTCGTTTGGTGTAATGATAACTGGTCGGATGGAGGAAGGTGATGCATTGCGGTGCATGATCCTGGCTCCTAATTCCTCTTTATCTCATCCTCCGCCAAACCAACTAAGCACCTACACATCATAATCAAAATTTATATATGCATTGTGTAAATGCTGTTGGTTTTGCTACTTAGCTAGATCTCAATCAGATTAACTCATGTAGCTGTAATCACGGCGCTGTTATTGTGATCTGATTGCAAACATAAGAAAGATATTAAAGATTAATATTGATTCTCCTCATGTACGTACCTACCTTCCCAGTTTGTTCCTTCAATTTCAACGGTACAATTCCTTGATTCATTGTCGTAGAAGAAAATCCATTACGTTTCAAATCTGTTACTGATGCGGAATATTACTTTGTGTTAGCAAAACTTTTTCTTGAGTGCCTACCTATATTAAAATGAAATCTCAGAATTTCTTTAATAGACGATTGAAAATGTATGGCTTTTCTATTCTTTCTGACTTCGAATGGCTAACACCGTCGCGCAAAATAATGCCAAAATTTTTCTGCAATTTTAAAAAACGCTATAAATTTGGGATGTGTGGCTGCTGTGCGTGTACATTTAATTTAGTCTGAAGACATTACCCTCCATGACAGCAGGATACAAAAAAATTGAAAAAAGTAACAGAAAAGGAGCAACGAAATGTAATTTATACGTAAATGACAGATTTTATTTTACACATAAAGTTTAATACTTTCTGATTTCCGTATTCGTACATGCTTCATTACTTCATTACGCATGCAAGAGAGATATTTCAATTTTCTTCGGCTGCAATTCCTTCACTATGGAATTATGTCCAATGCAAGAGTGACTACTGATGCGGGCGGCGGAGAACTTGTACTACTACTTAACATGTACATTTGTATGTGGTCCTTAGTCGTTGCCTTATTTTCCTTGGAGGTGTGTATAAAGGAGTAAAAATGAGTTGTAATATGTAAATATGCCCATGCATAATGGATAAAAGATTAGTTCCGTGTCGGTGGCGGACATGAAATCAATATTAAAATAGGATAGCCTAATGTAGAATATTGTTTTGCCTTCCCAGGATTTGTTTGCCGTACGGAATCAATTGTGTGAGGTGAAATTCTTTCGGTTGTCTATGTCTACATTGCGTACATTACGTACTAAGGCCAGTAAAGTAGAATAGCTACCCTTGACAGGAAGGGGAAGTTCTAATGCAAATGAATGTAAATGCGGGTTATTCACTCCATGCAGCCCAGTCAGGCTTCTTCCAATATTCTTTCTCCGTCAAATTTCTCACTCCGTCATTTTAAGGGACAAGCCATATCCCACTAAACGTTCCACCTATTCAAAAATATATTTCTTTATTAACAGCTCCGTTGTGAGTGTGAGTTATAGCCTGCGTTGTTTGTATTGTACTGCTCCATTCTATTTATAACGCTCCTCGTCTCTCTATTAAGTAAATAGCATTAAGATATAATGGCGATGCATATTTCTACTTGGGTAATACTACCTATATTATTATTAGATACTTTTAAGGAATACAGGAAAGCGTGTACATTCTTATTCTAAGCGTTTTTTACGTAGCGAAAGTTCTTTCCCTTCCTTCCCCCTTCCCACTGCGGAGCAACACGGATTTTTCTTTCCTTATGTTATTTCGTTCGACTGACTCTGTTTCGAAGAGTATGAACTCATACATTGTGTAAATATTGAAGACTACAGCATAAAGAAATCTAATAAGTAGTATACCTACTGTATAGTAATTGCTAATAATCGTAAAATATAGAGAAAAACGAGATCCCCCAATGTGAGATCATTTATTCTCAGCCAACACAGACACTGAGTGACGATGTCCTTTATGTATTTAGGATTTGATCCATTTACAATATTTGTGAGGCACACAATGGGGTGATATAATATTTGCATGGTAGTAGCTACTCTGAGAATTTTGTTGATTTAAAAAACAACGTTTTAAGCCAACTCATCCTAGAATCAATAGTCTTTGAACTTTAGTTGAGCCAAAGTCAAAACACTCGTTTATATGATAGATATTAATTTTATATGTACTCTTGGTATATCCTTAACCCTACATATACTAGATTATGAAATAGGAACTACTATAATAATAATACTGTTAGTCAGTAATAGAGATAGGACAAGAGTCAAGAGGATAAGAACAGTGCAGCGTTATCTATCATTCAATGTCACAATGTCAGGTAGTGTACATTAAGTTGTTGAAGACGAGACCTTGCCCTTGTTCACATCCATGTCCATAGAAATTATCTGGTGTGTAATTAAGGGATTCGTTTACTCCATTTATGAGTTGCTGTTCATTTGTATTGTGATTCACCATTTAGAAATCAAGGAGCAAAGTAGATTTAATGGCTAGTCGGCTTAAATTAGTATATTACTTGAGCATTGACTTCATATAATAACAACTTGACTTTCGTTGCCTTGCCGAAATACAAGACTTGATTATTTTATACTTCGGTTTTAATAGTTGCTATTTCCTATAGTTGATGCAAAATAAGTTAGCTAAAAAGCACGCTTACTATAATGACGGAACTATAGACGTATACATGCGTTTGTGTGTGTGATGCATAGTTTATTAGCTTCTGTAAGCATGTAACTCATTAGGGTGGATTGGATATGTTTGTTTCCATTGCATGCCGACTTGGCGAGTGGATTTTGACTTGTCTATTATGACTTTTGGTAATTCAGGTTGACTTGAAGCTGTATTTACGTAATAGGAATAAGTCTTGGCCTCGGCTTAACCCTAACTCGCTTATTGTTAGTCAGAGTAAAAGTAAAATACTATTTCGGTCACTACAAATCCAGGTAACTATATCTTTTCATTTTGCTGAAAGGAATAAGGGAGCATGAAAGTGGCTTAGACTAGGTAACTATATCAAATAGAACAGAGACTATCCATAAATAGTTAAGCATTAGAACAATCCAAATATCTGTGTGAGTCATCTCATGACATGACCCGCCGACTGCGACTCATTCCCATTTACGACTTGCTATACTTTTAGTCTTAGGTCGTAAATGACATAGAGTGGTCGTGAGTCGTCGTGTTATGTGGCAGTCGGAGTTTAGTAAACCCACAAAATATTTTAATACATCTATAGCTTACTATAGTATAAATAATAGGGGATTTTGTGATATAATGGTACAAGGACTTTCACTCTGAAACTATCATAATCAATGATCATATTCCACGGAGCAGTTCATTTTACTTTGAATGCGAATGGTGCAAGACACACATGAACTAATTCCATTTATTTCTTCCCTATCTGACTATAGAGCGTCAACTTTAGGAAAGAAATATTTTGTGTATATGCTGACGGGCCCTATACAGGGTCCCATCCATTAGATTGCATGTTTGGAATCTGTAACGAAAGTTTTTAGACCTCATCAGTCGAAATATCGGAGAGGAAGAAGGAAGATTTCCGTGGTCAACAAAAGAGGGAAAAATCCAACGCGTATTACATTCATATTAGTTAAGTGCTTGCTCACATTATGCACACTCAGGAAGGCAATGAAGCAATATAGGAAACAGGACTCTTTTATTTCGCCTCCGATTTCATCCCCACAGCATTAGAAAATATTCTTGGACATTTTATAAAGTAAGAATTCCTATTTATACATTAGACTCAGGTAGGTTTTAATACTGTTCAAGTTTTCAGATTGACAGATAGGATCATATGATATGTGTAGCGTATCCTTAAAACTAAGAAAATTATTATTCTGCTATAGTCTTGTAACTTGTAACACTCGACTACAACTACAGCTAATGTAAAATTGGAGTTTCTAAGTTTTCCCCTTGTGTTTGATGCGTTTGACAAAGTTTGGATTGAATGGAGGTGAGGCTGAAGTTGAGTAGTTCATAAAATGAAGAGTGACGTCTAATGCAACCCTTACTTGGTCATGTTTGATCCATTATCAGATATAGTCTCAATTTTATCATGCTGCAAACTAATTAAGGGTGTGGCAGTCATTAAATCTCACCGTGAAGAATTTCAGATATTAGGTAACAGAATCAATGGAACTATCACGGCAGATATCGCGCTGTAGGAAATATATTGCTTCTAATTTTGATATCTGTAGAAAGGTAATTAATGACTGGGTCTAAGTGAAAGTTGATTACAATTTACGAATTACTATTATAGCTAAGTGTGAAGTACTATGCTCTGCATTTATTTAAGATAGTATATAGCTACTAATATCCTATCCTATTATAGATCTGTTGAGTGCTAGCGTTTCTGCACTATCTCTAATTGTACGGTTTCAGCTACTTATTACTGCACTTTTATCCGTGATAAATGCGTCAGGTCATTGACTGATGATTTATTTGTAATCCATTTGATTAAATCATTATAACTATGGATTTAACAATAATAAGTTACATCAAGCATCAAACGTCAATTCTCTCTTTCTTCTGTTGCAAAATATTTGCAACGGTTTTTTGCGTAGTTCTGTTGATTGCAGTAGAATTGCAGTTTTGGAGTGGAATAAAGAGTAATTTGTCTGTTTCACAAGAAATTTCTCGTGTAGAGTAGCAAATGCTGCTGACAGTGAGATTGGAGAATAGTGAGGGGCTGACTGACCGTGAGTGAGTGTGATGATAAGTAAGGAAGTGGATAGCCAGAAGTGCATTGAGCACAATGGAGCTACCTAGCTATCTTCTTGACATTTTTGGCTTGGCACGAAAAGTGGCAAGGATTAATGCACATAGTAAGTAGTCGTATTACATAACGAGAGTAGCTTATCGTAATGTTAATGACCACAAGGTGATAAAAAGTACACAGGAGAGAGGATGTAAATCGAATCTAGAGCTAAGCTTCTTGCCAGAAAGATAGAAGAAACAAATCGTCCATGAAAGGATTAGTAATAGTTACATGCAGAAGCCTCTTTCTTTGCATATACCTACCCCTTAACATTTTTAACAATAAGTGAGTTCTGATCCTACACTTCTTACATTATCATCATCGACTTAAACTCACCTATATTATCTTCTCTTTGCCTATCCGTTCAACTACCTTCATGACGAGGAGAATGAGAAGCCAGTTTAAGTAGTTGAGTAAAAACTTAAAGAAGAGCCTCCTCTCAAAGCCAATCATTCACTTGAACATTCATTACATGAAAATATACGGGTTCCTCTCCTTCCATTGCATTACTTTCCCGATTGGTTTATATTCAATTGCTTTTCTGCCTACCATTGCTAATTGTTTCTTGACGATGTATACGGATATTTTCTACTAAACGAAGAATTAGTACAGTTATTAACTCTGTTATAGTCAAGTCACATTATATAACTTTTTAAATGTGTATGGTTTGATTTTAAACCAATTTTGAATGAGAGTTTTGTTATTCTGCTTCATATTCTGCTTCATATCGTCATATTGTTTATGTAGAGTGTCTATATTATAGTCTGTAGTAATATGACATTAATCAAAGAGATATATCCATTAGGGTGTAGTAAATGCACTTACCCGTATGATTTAGTGTGCATGGAACAGTTTTGTGGTGACTGAAGGAATATTTTCAAGGGGGTTGCTTGCATCTTGCATCCTGAGTTTATATTCAGAGAAGTAGCTATTAGAAAGACGCTAGGATTGCCGATGAAAGGAAAAAATGTCTTTGATGAAAGAGAGGAGGGGAAGATGATACGAGTGTAGATTGTTGACTGTATCAAAGATCTGGTTTTAAAACTACGTGCAAAAGTATTGTGATGTAGTGTTCTACGTAGTAAAGAATAAATGATAAAAGCCCTAGGGATGATACACTAAGGGAAATCGTAAAGTCAGAATGGGAACGGACTCTGTTTTTCCAAAGTGCTCCTCTCACTCCTCCATTGTCTGCCTACCTCTGACTCTCCATTGAAAATCTTTACGGAGAAAAGTGAAGGCCTTCTGCTTATTGTTACAAGATTAAGGGTGAGTTTTAAGTTGTACTTGTGGTGTGATCTCAGATGTTTTTTCTCTGGAAAGAAAATCATCCCTTTGCCATGCTACTACTATGTTTTACAATAGGTGGCTATATAGGATAGGTATAGCTAATATAGGTAAGGTACATATGCTGATATGCTCCCACGTCCCACCTTATAAACTAAATTGGCTTAGCTCAGGCTCACATTGTAGAATCTAAGTTCACATTTAAGTGCCGAGATGCAGGAACATAAATATATTAGCCAGATAGACACATACATACGTAATAAGGCAAAGTAATGCTTTCTTATTTCCCGTCCTACTTATTTACCTTCAGTCCAGTGCATTAGCCGTAGATAAGGTGTGCGTTATTTATACGGACGAAAGATTTTCTACCTTTTGCCTCATCTTCATCCGTCCATCAGTCTAATACCTAAAAATCCTGCAATATGGATGAGTGTGTAGAGCTATCTCCTGGTATATAAGTACGCATTTAACTAACAGTACCTACTACTTACATTAGCTTTTCCTTGGATTGCTACTGCCCACAAGTAAGTAAAGTTCCTTCCGAACTGTCTTATGTAAGAACCGTCTCTGTAAAAAATTACCTAGGGAGACTTACAATGTACGTAGGTATAGCCAATAGCCATAGCCTCTATATTTATGTACAACGTCAACTGAGTCACATTATCATTCCTCGTACTTTGAAGAATGGAATGGCTTAGACATATTTTATTCCAAGTATAAAGACAGTAGGTAAATTGGTAAGTACCTTAGGTATAGCTAATAGAATTATATAGCTATACCTACGTACTTCTGTGTTACATCCAAAGATGAAATTCTAGTTGAGAAATTACATTTTGGATTAGAGTTTTTCATAATAGATTGTATGAGTGTACCGACAAAGATTTCACTGGCTTCATTCCTTACTCATTTCAATTTTCTACTTTATTATGCAGTGCAGATTCTAGAAACAGAATATAGCAAATAATATTATGAACGTACTCTTTGGAGATGTCTGGCTATATACTTTCCACCAGTTATCCTATTCATTTACTATTTACCTTTACCTTCATGCACCCAACTTGATTGCTTATATTCAGCTACGCTATTACTATCATATACCTATAGGACTCTACACACGTTCGTAATACATAAATGCTGTATCGCAAGATGATAAATGCCGGCATAGAGAACGTCAGAGATGTTTTCTAGCTTTATGGTACCCCCATTGAACTACTTCGGTAGTCTTTAGTATTTATAACATTTTTCCTTTGGTTACATGTTAAAAATGTATTGCAGGTGCGCAGAAAATTTAATTTAGTAGCTACAACAGGAAATTCACTGTTAAAAGGGCCGATTTGACATGATGTAGCCACAACCTAATAGTAGAGCTACATAGCTGTAAATTAAGGAGCTAGTGAAATTATTAGTTCTTGTTTGTGAACACGTGAGTCATGGAGGAATTGTGTGCTCGGCAAAGCTAATGTAAAATTTAACTGGATAACTGAAGTGGATGTTTGTGCCTATAGTTGGCTACTCGTCTAATAAGTAAATAATCCAGCGTTGCTGAGATTTAGGACTCGACTCACCTCACGATCTATCTCCTCCGCTCATTCAGCTAAATAAGTAGACAGAAGATCGAGGATACACATACACAACACGGAGACAATAGACAGACATACGGCACGGCTACGTTACGGCTCACTCAACCCACAATCCCATCCGTCTCTTTCTTGAAGTTGGAGCCAGAGGAAAAACTATTAGAAAAACATCATACAGCTGGAAAGGCTTTCTTTGACAGAGTTTTGTCGGATGAACATTCTCTGTGACTACTTTATCTTCTTGAATAAAGTTTCCTACTTCTCATCATCAGACACAGAAAGAGAGAGAGAGTAAAGAGCAAAGGATTATATCGTTTTATATTTTATATCTTTTGCTAGCAGAGACAATCATCAAATGACTATCGAACTTTTCTGCTACATGCACACGTCACATAATATTGTTGTTCGTGCAGTCTTTGATACAATGCACTCTATATACATAGTGTAGCCTAGTAAGTATAATATTGATTAGGCCACGTGTACAAACTCTTCTGTACTAGTAGTAGGTACACGGTACACGTAGCAATTTATTTGTAACTTTGTTAGTTTGTTATTGTAGCGTTGCATTGCATTGTGCAGTAGCTACAGCTAGACACAGTCAAGACAATCTCGCAAGATATTTAGAGGGAGGTGGAAAAAAAGTAAGTTTGAGCTTGGAGGATTTTCAGTTGAGACATGCAGCTTTGTTGTGTCTTCTATGTGAAGTGCACTGTTTTGGATGTGAGTAGTCATGACTTGACTAAAGTGGACAAGATTTGACCATTCAGCTTCATTTGCTTCTCAATGAGTAACAAAAGAATTATTCCCTACAGAAGTCGACTACTTGACAAATAACATAATCCACTTATGCCATCCACCTCCCATTCACTCTCTCTCTACAAACTAAACTTGTTACTTTAACAATATTTTCTTATATTTCTTAGCTACACATCATTTTATCCTTATATCTTCATTTAAATAATAATAATATGAGCAATACAAGAACTTTTATGCATTCCGCTTTTAATAACACCAGAGAATGCTATAAAAGATTAATAAATTAAGCCCTCCAACAATTTTGTGTACATTTTTTGTTCTTTGCTCAAATAAAATTATCATTGCATATCAAAAGTCCGCTATTGTGAGGGGCTAACTATGAAGATGTGCATATGATGCAGTAGAAGATTCTTTATCTTTTTTATCTCAGTGTACGGTGTACGCTATTGATTTTGATTGTGTGTGCAAAGACAGAGTGGAGTCGGCAGGGCACTCGACACTATTCGTCGGCTATTTGAATTCCTTCACCGGCACTTTTACTCTCGATTCATCTTATTCCTCTTTGTTGTGCTCACGAACGAAGGAAGGAAAACAACACGTAAAGCACTTAACTTGCTTTTTCATAATCTTACAAAGCATTGTGTAACAACCTTAACTGCCGAGTTGTGTACTTTCCTCTACTTGGCATCTCCTTCCTAGACTGTTATACAATTCGACATCATCTTTTTCTAGCCTACCTATCCAATGTTCTGTATATAAATCTGTAGGTAGAATCTTTTTATATCCAATTTTCCGCACGGAAATGTTTGTTTTACGTCTACATGTTTTTTTCTCTCATCTCTCCTCCATCAATTTCTGTTGTGCAGTATGCAGCAGTTGAAAGATTGGTTATTCATAAATTCTACCCCGCTCATTGTCAATCAGTGCACTTGCTGTGCAATGTTCTTAGACTAAAATCCCTCTTCTCTGGTTGAAAGATCCTCCTTACTTTGTTTATATACTTGCTGGAGACTTATTTCATACTTTATCTTGCATAATATGGAACACTCGACGTTTTATCCCACTTGTTTGTACGCATATTTTAGCATTTGGTTTCGACATTAAAATGTGTTTACGCAGCAATTGAGGTAATTATACACGCAACAATATTTTTACCATTAACATGAGACTTTTATTTTTGAGATTTTCGTCAACCTTATTTAGAGTGTACAAAATTTCCATTTATCAACTTTAATGTCGGATGAAATTATAGAATTGCACATGCAGAGTGGAAGGGATGAGCATAGTTTGAATGAAAGGACTTTTGCCAGCGATAGTATTTGTAAGTTTTCGTAATTTGCCACTTGTAGCGGTATGTACAGTGTTATTAGCAATCGTTATAAAAAGCCCATGTAGGGCAAAGAGTGAACATTTAAGTAGTTTTTCTGTGATGCACAGAAGTTAGGTAATGAATAGAAAGGAAGCATGTTTAGTGCTTGGAAAAAATGAGTCGGAAAAAAGCAAGTCCCGTCGTCAGTTGGCAAGTCTACGTAGTTTGCATTAGTATGTGGTGATTCTTTAAGTACATAATATATTATCTGCTTACCTACGTCCTACGTGTACCAAGATCTTTGTCCAATGTACCCGACTGTGTGCGTAGTCACTTGTGAGTTTGCAGTTGAAGAATTGCTTATTTTTTGCTCTTCAAAAGCTACAGAGGCTAATAAATAGTACCTGCTTCGGCTGCTTCTATTTGTCTACCTCTAGCTTTAGAAAACTATCCAAAACCAAACCAACTCAAAGCTCCGATACAAGTCTGACTACTCTGTTGACGGCTAGCAGCTTGTTAGGCAGAAACCGCCCATATGCAGTCATTGCAATTGACAAAAATAACTTATCCTTCTCAATCCCTTCCAATAAAGACAACGGAGAACATAGGATTTGTTTTTGTGCACAGCTTTTGTTTCAAGTTTAATTGCAGGACAGAATTAGGTGGTTGATAGCATAGTTATACGTACTTATTATTTACATTCTTATACTAGTGGTTCCGATCTGGGCCTTGTATAGTGCAAATATTATTATTGTTGTTTATAATTATATGGCCGCATAGTCAATCTAACCAAGATTTATGGAATAGTATTTTGTCATTGACAAGTTTCAGGTACACTTTTACTTGTTTGTCTAACGGACTAATTCATATCAAAAGGAAATTGTTTTTGCGACTTAGTGCATGTATACACATTGTTTCATTTTATGCATTTCACGTCCTTAGATATCTGTAAGAAACTAAGAATCGCAGCTTTTTTCCCTCTCTAACATTCTGCACAACTAATACAAATAAGCAGTTAGGTATTGTGTTTTTCCTTCATTTAATGCGCTCTTGCTGATTTTACAACGTTAAACATTAAAAATTGCATCAGTTATGTCAATGATAATGTATAGTAGTTGGGATTGATTTTGAAAGAACTTGCATTTGATTGATGTACTATTGTCATTTGTGCTAAGTGATTGCAGAGTAATGAGAGTAATGCTGATTCCTATGTCGCTATATGGAATCAAAATAAGCGTCGTACGTAGTACGTACTGACCACATTGCATTTATTTTTGTAATTTCTGGTTGGTTAGAATTCTTCATTAGCAAAAAACATGAATGGCAAAATCCATGGTAATTATAGTTGCATTAGCAGAATAAGTATTTATGCACATTAGCAGAATTTCGGTTATTCTGATTGTATTTTTTACATTTCAAGGTAAATAATTGTGTACGAAATCAACCTTGTTAGTGAAGGACTTCATTATCTCTTTGGTGGTCTCTTTTACTTGTTCTTCCGTCATTTATTATTTATAAAGGCGTACTTCTTTTGCATTTCACTGGCGGTGCGTAGATGCACAGTAGTCGAATAATGGAGTACTTAGGAAATATTTTTTGCTGGTGAAACGGACTATAAGTATCATGTCTATGTGTGATGATATAATTTCTAGCTAAAAAGAGGGGCTCTACAGTAGGGAATTATAGATGCAATAAAGTGTCTGTGTTGCTGCGTTTCACGCTTTGTTATGCTATCTCGACTTCTAAGTTTAATAAGTTGTTTTGGGATGAGCGTGCTACTTTTGTGAATTGCAGGCGTTTTTTATCTACCTCTCTGTTTATTTGATGAAGATATGAGTTTTTTAAGGTTTTGCTGCAATGAAAGGAAAGAATTCTACACATTTAGGATTTCTAAGAGTATATCCGTACGTACATAAGTTTATGCAACATAATTTAATATTATGTGTGCATAGAATGAGAAAATCATGCTGAACTTGAATGCTCATTCTTCCTTGGTGCAACTAAAAACAGGAGGAAAATCACAATAAAAGTTACATTTTCATTGCACATTACAATGCCGTTCTTTCAGTCGACTGGCTGGCAATGTTCAATGAAAATTCACAGCTCTAAACTCTAAACTGGTATTATTTGGATGATTATCTAAGTTTGTTTTATGCAAGTGTAGATACTGCAGGTAGGTGTGCAAAGAATTATTAGTTCTGTTGATGGGCGATTGCTTACCCAGCCTTAATTGCAGTTTATGCCACAGTGCAATCAAGTTTTCCATTTTTAAAAGTCCACCTAGGTGCAACTCATCCTATTTTTACTTTTATTTGCATTATTTTCGCTGTTCTCACGCAGGGTAAAGTAGGAGAGGCAGTTCCTCTACTTCTTTCCTCCATTTCTAAATTACAGACAGGAATAAGAGTATTGTGGCTATTCCATCGATGTGAATTTCTCAAGCAAATTATATAAAAACCTTTCGTGACCTTTCTTACAATTTATTTAATATCCTTTCCAGACGCATATTTGCACTATAAATATATTAATTCACGAACCTACTCTTTGACCTTTAACAAACCAAACTTCTCTGAATTCTTAACTTTAACTAAGCACCTAGGATAACCTACGTATATAGATTTACATTGTAGAACACCAAAGTCAAAATGTATTTACGACATGCAAAGAATGAGTTTCAACCCGGGCTTTTTATACAAACAATAACTGGCGAAATTCAAAAATATGTGTTTTGCGCACTCTAAGTGAAATCAAATGTTAATAAATTCTTTGTAGATGTGGCTACATACTGTCTGCGCAATTAAATTATAGCTGCTTGGTCGAAAGAACAACTTTTCTTAATAGCTTTCATAATGACTAATCGTTATTTATTTTTCTTGGCCTTGTTTTCAACTTTTGTATACGAGTAGAAATTAAATATTTCATTTTGCACGTTTTAGTTAGTAGCAGGAAGACATATCTATGAAATACGGGATGTAATAGAAAGAGAATAGATTGTTGTATGCATAAATGATCTAGTTAGCTATTGTCTTTGATTCAGTGACTTTATTGTAAGTGCAATTGTTAAAATAATGAGCATCTATAGAGGATAATTATAATATATTATTATTATGTATTTATTCCTATTAAATTAAATACAGAAAGGGAGAAAGACACACACAATCACAGAGCTGCTTATTAGTATAGTTGGAAGGCTAGTGATGGTACTTACTTGGTGTCATTAGGATAAAATGTACTCCGTAGATCAGTATTACAAATGTAATAATAATATATTTAATACATGTACGAAAGACATGTAAGTAGAATGTGGATTCTTGTCTTCAAAACATTTTATCTTGTGTATATCAATGTGTATCTGTCTGAAGAGCTGGAATTTGTTAATGCTGAATAGAGGATGATAGTATGTAGGCTAGGCCATTTAAATATTATGCTCGACGTACATGTTTCTCCTTCACTAATTACATTCATCATGTGAATCTGCAAAATAATGTTCAAGTTTTTATGGAGAAAAGTGCAGTGCATTGTGTGTTTGATGAAAACCAAATAATAGTAAAGTGGTTGGTAAATCTTTCTGTAGCTCAGGTACCTTTTACATTATCCTCCGTGAGTAGGTACATGGTAATCTTATATTTATATTGTTATTTAGCACTAGCAGAGATTCACTAGAGTGACTAATGGTACCTGGCCTACTAGTAACTATTTACAGGGCACACAGATTGCGTTTCAGCATTGTTACTATTGCTGCGTTGGATATTATAGTACGCATCGCATGATGCTACAGAGCAAAGCAACTCGCCCCACTGTTTTCTTTTGTAGTTAGCATTCAAAGGAGTATTCCAGCAGATGAGTTGGGATGTTTCGTAAGATGTTTGTATTTTCTACCCAACTTGACAGAACAACTCTACTTAACCCACAGCCATTTTTCTACGGTAATAAAAGCTCATGAAAAGCATTTGACATTGACTCTTCAAAGCTGTTGTTGCACTTAAGTGAATAGGCCAAACGCAGCTCTGACTCACTCTTCTCCTAATAGCTATAGCTCCGTCTGACGAACTTAATAATTATCATAAAAGGCAGTGCGTTGCAATGCAGCTCAACTATTTAGTCCTATTCGTATTCATCGCCTCCTATGCCAACACTAACACGCTACAGAATATTCTTCATCTTTTTCTACATGGCCAAAACGTAAGGGGAATAAAGGCTGATTAGTACTTCTATTATGATTTGTATCTGCCATTTGCTAGACTCATATGCATATGGGTTCATTATATCCTATAATCAGCAAAATAAATTCTTCCTTGAGTGCCCCGTTCCTATTTTATTATACCGGTCCTTAAGAAAACTTTAAATCTTACGGAACGTGTACAAACATTAGATAATAGTCTGTTGTTTGCACAGTGAGCTGAAGGCGGAAGATAACAGCTTAATAGAATTCCATACTTTTCCGCTTTGTCTCATCAGCCACTCAACTCTTGTATATGCCTTAACCTTTAGCTTATTTCAAATGCATATTTCCATATTTCCTACACATCTTCCCATTTAGGACCCTTAACTAGTGTATACGATCTGTAGTATGTATTCCATTCCACTTTGAATTAAACATTTGGTATTAACTGTATTTTATTAGACTGATGTTTGAATTTGTCGAAAGGCGTTTTACAGCGTCACTGCATTGTTCCTTAGCTTTTTGTGGTAAAACCTAGCCCTTAATTCACTCTTGTCATTTGTAATATATTATGTTGGCACTGGATTTTAACCACAAACAAATTTCAAATTAGATATATTTTATTCTCCTGAAGACTCGTGGCTGAAATTTTCTTCAGATGTGCTTAAGATGTTCGCATTTGCATGTAGACAAAGAAAACGTTGTCAGTTTCAAACGAGTGCTTTATTTATTGCTCAATTGGTTTAGCAATTTGGAAATAATAAAACACACACCCTTACGCTGTCAGCAAGCCATTACTCAAATTAAGTCAATAAGATCATTATTCGAGTGATATGATGTAAAAGGCATTTATACGCCTTTTTTACTAATTGCAGACCTTTTATTATTTCTCAAGCTAACTGTAATAAATAGTCGAATATGAAAAAGTGGACTACTAGTCTGTGACAGACAGTAAGAGAAGGAAAGATATTGCTTTGAATTGCTATTTGAAACATGGTTACTTTTTATATGAATATGAACTAATCTGTTCAATCAATTATGATTCGACTTCGATAATACTACAAGTGTATGAAACATTGAAAGATAGAAGATAAGTTTGATGATGCTGAGATGATGATGTTATATTTGTTAAGTCGATGATGATTTGCATGCAGATTTGGAGAGGTTCCTTTGACAGTGATGAGATGGCTGAGCATAATGGAGATTTATTCTAAAGCTCTTGTGAAGTAGCAGTTGTTGCATAAATAATTAGCAGTTCATAAATAACATGCATCTATTTGGAATGGAACATGCGTATAACATAATTAAAGTCTGAGCTATATCAGCCGACTTTTATGGAATCAATTTAAAGAAAGGCTATAGTAAGTACATGAAATAATTATGAATAGAATTATCCGTGTAATTTCTCATGTAACTCTAAAGAGCATGTACTGATGTAATACATTTATTAATATTTGAAAGGATAAAGTGTTAATGTATTTATTATTTGTTGTTACAGGCACATGTAGTGGCAGCGTTTGAGCAGTCGCTCTCCAACATGACGCAGCGTCTTCAATCTCTTACCCACACTGCAGAACAAAAGGTACGCGTTCTCTCTCATTTAATCTTTTTTCTAATGAAGATGACATTGTCCCTTTTAAATGAAATTGACTGCTTCCATCATCATGAATCAGAATCAGCTTAGATTTTTTTAAATGCTGCACTGTATACTCCAGTATGCGCAGTTTTTCTGGGCTGGCAAGATACATTTCAGTATCTGGTATCTGGTCTAGCAATAAATCAGTATATGTGTCTACTTCAAATTATCATGTAATAAAGGACACGGCTAACGATTACGTTTTAAATTATGGTTTCTGTTTAAGCATTTTTATCCTGGTGGTAATGATATTTTGGGATTCAAAATCCTTGGCAGATAATCGTGAGATTATTTTGCTGACACGGCAAAATTGTGTTAAAAATAACATAGCTACAAATTTAGCAATTTTCGACCATTATGATTGTCATGAGTTGTATACAGGATTAACGCCCAAAAAGTGATAAAGTAATATTAATGTGTGATAAGGTATGTGTATACAGCAAAAGAAGAACTGTGTATACCTAGTTATTAAATTGTATGAACAAAGGATAATAGTACAGAATGATATATTTTACCATCTTGATTCTCTTACATTTATAGCCAGATAGCGAATTAACTAATTCTTGCATTTTTGTTAGTAGAACAATGGTAAATGCGACAGATGCTGATAAATAATGCATAAATCAAGTAATATTTCACTTTCAGGTGAGAATTTAAAAAATTAGCTGAAAGAAAAACAACATATGAATCAGAATTGTTGTAGATACACCTACTATTTGTGTTTCTGTATATATTATTTTTCCTGTTGCACATAACATCATTTCTTATCTGTCTACAATTTTATCGCAGCATAAATTTTCATTGTAAACATTTCTGTCAACTTAATTACAGGGTTTATTGCAAAGTTTCTTCTTATTTCAGCAGATAAAACGTTAATTGCGATTTGCTCACACTTGTCAGTCGCACTTCCACGTCAGAATAATTATTCAGTTTTAAAATGTATTTCTAAGCCGCTCTCCTTATATGCACTAGCCAACTGAATTGCCACCATCCTTTTATCATGTCTATGTCAAGAGAAATAAAAATTATCGACCTTCCTAACACATTATCACAGAATATTTGGCATTCCCTAAAACAATTCTTACACTTTCATCCACAATGATTTATTGTAGAACATTTTTGCAGGTTGTACATGCTCCTCCTTATCGTTGGTTGTACATACGCCGGAGGACATCTCACTGAATTAATGAATGTTATTGCATTTAACTATTGCTATGTATCAAAAAGTCACTTTTTACTCGAAACCTGTGTGGCTTCAACTTGGCAAGTGATTCTTCCTTGACGACTTACCAACGCCAACTCTTTTCTCAATTAGTCTGCTAATTGGGAACTTAATATTTGGCATTTAACACATTAAAATGCAACTGCCTGTATAAATATTGACACTTTTATACCAATTTTTGATTTTTCGAGCCCTTAGAGCAACTAATGCACTAGGAAATTAGAAAACTAGTAGTTGACAAATTTTTCACTTGATAATGTTTGAATACCTAGACATTTAGTTCTGGAATCTACTTCTTATTTTTTTTGAATTATGTAAACTGTGTTTCTGTGGAACGCTATGAGAATTTACGTTTCTTAAGGCAGGTATAACAGTTCTGCGTGTTAGATCAACATAAATAACGTAAAACAAGTAGAGAAATAGTACCCAGTAATAAATAGGATTATCATTTTTCCAGTTTTATGAATAGGGATGTGTTTGTAGTTTCTTAGGCTGCTGATGACTTAAAATATTAATTTGTGGCTAAGAAAATTGGGATTGAAAGGAGTTGAGTATACATGGTGGACGGTGTACTTGTATTTACCTTATGAATTCATTAGCATTCTTTATCTTTGCCTGCATAATGTCTTGAAAGTGGTTGACTTACCTGAGGCTAATGATATTCCTTCCTAGTCAGTGTTACTTTGAGGAGGAACCGGCTTAATATTGTGGCTTTGCATCAATAATACGTGTAATATTATAAGTAACTAACTAATCACTGCTTTTCGTATGCAAGAAGCATTCCCTCTGTGTACATCTACACACAATCCTAATGCAGCTAATCGTTTGCCTATGCAAATCCAACGGAGTCCGTCGACTGTAGACTGATAATTCTAAGTGATCTCTCGCATCTCCCTCTTCTTTATTTTCAATGGAGTGTGAACACTGAAATAAGTACCTAGCTTTATTGCACATCCTTTTAATTAATAGTTTCTATCCTTTAGTTTACACTCTAATTACATATTTCTACGAAATTATAATTTTCCGTTAACATTGAAGATTATAAATCTCGTCTATTATATACTATCTTACTAATAATTATACAGTTCCTGCGAACAAATTTCAATAGTTACCTTAACAAATCAACAAATTTTTATGTACGTACATTACAATAAGAAATACAACTTTTTATATTAACCAATATTCTTACACATGTGTACGCAGTATGCTATAACATTTTGTTCGGGTTTTAATCCTGGATATTTATTTATTTCAAAAGCGTCCATTGCTGAACAGTGTTTGTAGTTTCCATAATCTGCTGATTATGTGGCTACGATATCTACTTTGAAGTTGTTGTATTTATCTGTAGCAGTCTAGCTTTCCTCTGGAAAACATTTGATTTCAAGGTTATTTTTTGAAAAACTTGAACAATAGATCTATTAGATCTATCTTTGAAACTCTGGATTGCAAATCACGCATGATCCTCAAGTTTTATTCAATTCCTTTTCATGCTGAAGTATACGAACGATGGACGTGCATACTTACACCTACTTATTTGTAGTTGCCACTGACTAAATGATGATCAATTCCAAATTCCAACTGTAGATTCGACTGTCGTATATTTTAAAGTTAAATTGGCAACAAAAGTTGTCGAAGTCTGAATACGTAGTGATGAGATAAAAGTAGCAGTTCTAAATTCTTGTCTTAGATCTGATAAATGGCAATTGTATTAAAACATACTTTAATATCATCATGCGAATAGTATTTGGATGTTGGGTATTTTTATCAGTTAGATCTAATGCATAATGCAACTTCATTGTATCACATGAACATCGAACATTGTATTGAAAAAATACAGGACCCCGTCTTTTTGTACTTGTGATAACTGTGCCAAATGTTTTGAATGACAACGACGTAGAATGTTACGTTATAATGTAAAAGTTGTCAACTGTCAACTTGTGAATTTTTATTGATGGCCTAATCTTACCATTTTTCAAGATCTCATCTGCTGTACTCTTTTTAATGGCAGGAAAATAATAATAAGGATTCTAAGGTCTCAAGTTGTTAATATTTAGACCCGGTAAATGCAGTTTGAAGGTTCCCATCTTATTTTTATGTAAACCTAATAATCTGATGTAGAGATATTGTGTTAAATGAACACTATATCTATTGAGTATATTATCTATATCAATATTAAATCTGGTGCTTGTTTTTGTTGAACGCGATGAAAGGTATAAGTTTGTTGCTGTTATGAGAGATCAAATTGGTTTGCAAGGGGAATATCATAGGAGATTAGGACGATGTTAGAACAAAAGTGCATTTTTATTATACCTAGGTATAACATAAGTACACCTAATGAAAAAGAATTAAAATGCTTGCTTAGAGACTTGAGAGATGATAGCATCTCACTTGTGCATGGAGTAAGGACGAAGTAGTTAGAGCTAATAATTATGATAATCATAATAAATAGAGACTGGATAAAACATTATAATCAAAAAGGATTGCATTCGTTTGTGCTGTTTTAAGTGATTTTTTTGGCAGAAAAGCTCTTTAATATACTCAATAGACTGGCGTTTTTATGCACACTTGCTACAAACTATTTGTACGAGTATATTCATTTCACTCATCTTTGTTTACCTCGTTCCATTTCTTAAGCTAGACATCTTGCCTCTTCGGTCATTATCATCGTTTTTTACGTTTCTAAAGATTTATGTAATACCTAGACAATACGTGTACCTACAACCTACAACTTCTTCTGAAATCAAATGAAAAAGTTAAGAATTGTTTATACAACCACCTAATAATCCATTAAATAGTCTACCAACATTGTACATTTAGTAGTTTCATCTTTCTTACATTACCATGCGGGATTCAAAAATAAAATTTGAAATATGGTTCTTATAATGTTTATACAACTACCTAATAATCCATTAAATAGTCTACCAACATTGTACATTTAGTAGTTTCATCTTTCTTACATTACCATGCGGGATTCAAAAATAAAATTTGAAATATGGTTCTTATAAAGTTTTAACAAACTATGAAATGTAATATAATAGTTTAAAACAGGTTTCGAATTTAAATTGTAAAAGCAGCCATAGGAAATTCAGAAATACAGATTATTAACTCACTGTGTGTTCTCAAAGTATAAAATGGTTTATTTTAATTAAATCTACAGACAATGAAGGAAATGTTCAAATTTAGCAAAGAACAGCGGATATAAATTATATAGGTATAGATTCATCACCAAGAATATTACTTGGAAAGGACAATTGTTTTAAAAATCAAATTTTATGAATTTTTCGTTGAAAAGCTTCTAATAAGTAATAATTGAACAATTGATAACACAGTGTGATGATAAATGAATTACTACTGATTATGGCATGTGTACTGTATTGTATCTTGCATCTACTATGATATGATAAATAAGTCAGCAGTTGGTAAATGCCGAATTCTTACAAGATTCCTTATTATAATGATTCAATTAGGAGCATAGCGTACATGTGACTCGCTGTTGATGTTCGAATAAAAATGTTTATTAGATAAAGAAGTTCGTGTGATAAAAATACATGGAAGATAGCTGATGCATAATCATTATTATGTAAAACATAGATAGAATGCCTATGTACTGTCTTATAGTTTGGTTTGGTTGGACTGGGTTACTCTTTATGGCCTAGTGCAGAAAAATGGTCAGCAGTCTACACATTGTCAGTTTGTTTCCCTCCCATAACCAGTTTTTCTTTACTGTAGCGTTTTTATTATTCGAGGAACGACGGTTAACATTAGGACTAACTGAAAGCAAAATTGATAGCACGAGCTGGCAATATATGGCAAGTACCTTTTATTGTTGCTTTGCAAATCAAACTTAACAGGTATCGTCTTCACTCTTACATTTCTATTAACTGCTATAGATAAGCAAAGCAAAGCGCATGAAAAAGTTATTCCTGTAAATAAATGCCAGAGTAATAAAAAGAAATTCATCCGAAAATCAGAAAATTTATGAGAATTTTAAATTTTAAATTATTATTTTCAAATTAATTATGGCGGGAGAATATTTCCCCCGTTTCCTCTGAGTTTCGAAACTTGTCAGAATTCACACAATATTTAAGTACATGAAAATTGAATGGCATTATATAAGTTACTCATACATACCTCAGATTTTTTAAAGGCAGGATCTTCTCCATTTTTTAGAAGCCGTTACATTCGTATCGAAAGCCCCTTCACATTTCAATTCATTCGAATTACGAGCCTCGGTCTCACCTCTTCTACTTAAAAACAATTGAAATGCTAGCATACCGCAAACTAAAAGTTTAAGTAATAAATAAAAGCGTGCGCACACTTCATGACTTCATAAAATATAAAATCCGTATGAATTCCACGTATCCCAATGCGTAAACTGAGATCTGCAATCTATTAGAGCTTTCTTGGCTATGTACTGCCTTTACTCACTAAAATGCAATAATAGCTAAATTAATATGTTATCCTCGTACGTAAAATAATAAGGTAGACTTTACAACATTACATTACATGTGCAAATGTAAATGGCTTGAAAAATCCCATGACAAGACTACTTATTGACTATGAATTTAGACGCTGTTAAATCAATTTAGATACTACTTATTAGTTAGTCTATAGGTAATTTTTGAATGAAGTCTCCGACTGGTAGAGTAACCACTAAAAAGATTCGGGAGATAATTGTTTCTTGTGCTATTGAATCAAATGAAGACAATGTTTTTCGACATTGTGGGAGTGCTGGCGAAAATAATTTAAGTATAGCTACATAAGTGCGTGTGAATATGGAATACGTTTTACATATTATTCAGTAATGAAAGTAAGTGTAAGCCCAATAACTAAACACCTTCGTAAACATTAATAAGTAAGTCTAGCTAGAGAAGTTAGAAGTAAATAGCATATCCTTCGTAGTGCAACAACAATGTACATGTAGAATACTTGAATTTAGCCACAAAATATGCGGCGCAAAAATGGAATACCTAGTTAGATGTTGCTGGGAAGGGAAGTGTCATTATTGCCACCATATAAAATAAATCAAAAAATAATTATTTCAAGAACAGGATTTGGTTAACAATCAAACAGGCTTCTTCATTTTCACTTAAGAAAACAAGAGGCACAATTTTATTGGCTACGATAACACAACCACATCAATATCATTATATGTAATGCTATACTTGTAATACTTATATAGGGAGATCGTGACTATTTTTCCTCCCTGATGCGTTAATCCACTTGACTTTAATTGTGCACCATTGCATCATACAGAAAATGTTGATATTAAACTAAATTAATTGCTGGTAATATTCTGCTGTTGGGCAATAACAACTCTCTTATATTACAAAAATATCTGTTCTCTCTGTAGTCCCTTATAATAACAATGAGTCTCACCTGTGCTGTGCTATTGTAAATGCTCCAGAGTGGCAAAAGAAAATTTGTCGAAGACATTCATTCTTGTAAAATGTTGTGATGCAATCAATAGTAAAATAGTGCGATACGATAGTAATCTACGAAGTTGAGAAACTACTAGAAAAGGGGGACAAAATTTCCAACAATCCATTTTCATAATCTTTATACTAATTTTCAATCTAATATCTAATTTGCATCTCTATACTTTCAGCTTTTTCTCCTGCCGTTATTTTTTCATATTAAATCGTACAGTATGTAGAATATTACTAAATGATATTTTGACATGGGATGTTCTTCAATTTGATGGGTCTATGTTTATGTTCAAAAAATTTGGACTTGTTTAAAGCAGAATTCTTTGAAATTCTGAAATTGAATATGTACGTTGACAAAGTTGAAGAAAGGGAATAAATAGTTGAAAAAAGTTTGTCACATTGAAATAATTACAACCGCCGTCTGTGTGGACATCTGCACGTAGGGTATTGATTTCACCAGGAAGCTGTAAAATCCTAAATCTAATATTAAAAGTTCTGTGCGAAATAATCTCAGAAAGGGAATCACATCGCCTTGAATCTCCGTGTTTCATGAATAGGAATTTGAAGAAGTAGACCTGAAGTTCTAAACTTAGAAAGGTAATTAGCAGATAGTGTTTCAGAAACGCAATATGCCGAACACAGAATGTCGGCAATAAGTGAATAAATGCATGCATGCCTGTCCCTACTGACAGGCAGAAACAGCTTAACAAATTTCGTGTCACGAAGAAGATTATTGTTATATTTGCCATTAATTTTGCAATAAATCCTGAGATAATTTTATTGCTAAGCGCTCAGATACGATCTATGGCAAAATAAGCTCGTGATAGTAACATGACAATTTATGATTTATATGGAAGCCTTCCTCTCCTTCAAAACCGTTTATGTCTCTCAAAGGACAACCATCTAGGATACCTCACGACTCGCCCTGCTACCCCTCCCTGTACATCATCTGCAGATAGCCAAGTTCCTACTTACAAGGAATGGATTTCTGATAATTGGAATAAATGTGTCCCAATAACTCCCAACTATGATACTATACTGTCGCTTTACATTATATCAATAAATATTGTTACGTTTATTAATATAATTATGTTGACCTAGTTGTTGTATGAATTATAAAATCACAGTGAAATAATTATGGAGTGAATTAAAATGCGTAGCCGAACAATAGTTTTCTTAGGGAATTTTATTTTGTAAAAGAGTAAATAGAATTATAGACTGGCCATAGGGGTGCAGTCTCTAAGCTTTGGGAAGGATTTGAGATGCAAAAAAGGTGATTCATATTATGATGAGAAGTGTCGGTTTCATTTTGGACGGCCTCAAAAATTTATGTACTCTTTTAATAGTACCTACATATTTTTTGGCATTCATTCTCATCGTAATTAATTTTTTTCAGGACTCGGAGTTGATGGAGTTGAGACAAACGATCGAACTATTGCGTAAACAAAGTATCGAAGCTGGC
>JABASI010001208.1:0-27132 GCA_019776505.1 Tomocerus nigrus
TGTTCGTTGAACCAATTTTTTGTTCGTTGATTTTTTGTTCGTTGAACCAATTTTTTGTTCGTTGAACCAATTTTTTGTTCGTTGAACCAATTTTTTGTTCGTTGATTTTTTGTTCGTTGAACCAATTTTTTGTTCGTTGAACCAATTTTTTGTTCTGTTGTAATTCCATATTAATTGCATATACCTAAGTAAGCTATATTAATTACAATTAATTTACAGGTCCTGCCGTAGACTGGTGGTCCCTTGGTGTATGCTTTTACGAATTTTTAATTGGAATCTTGCCTTTCAACGACGTCACTCCCGAAAGGATTTTTTCGCACATTGTAAATCGGACATTGGAGTTCCCCGAAGATATGCACCAGCCATCTCAACGTTGCATTGAGTGTTTACTCGAACTGAACCCGCAGAAGAGAGGTGATTTGAGCAAATTAAAAAATGAGGAGTTCAAAGAAGTTTTCTTAGATATAGACTGGAGTAATATGATGAACAGAAAGGCTCCATTCGTGCCAACACCTGACTCACCTGGTGACACCAAATATTATGCAGGTGGGATATTGTACATTTTAAATATGTTGATACTTAAGATACAAGTTTATCTAAAATAAATGCTATATATTAATTACTAAATGCTCATCCCATTTTTATTTTTTTTAGCTCGCAATGCTGAAATGAACATCGATGTCTCCGACATTTCAACCCCATAGAGCTCTGTCAGTTCATACTGGCTGTAAAACATTTCCTTTGTTGTAAATATTTTTAATTCTAACTTATCATGTATCGTATCTAACATTTTTACTATCTTAGTTTACCTAACGCTCTTAATATAATGACTAAAACATTGTAAATAACCGTATTTTGTATTTTGTTAAATTGCTACTGGTTAGCGTTACTGTACAATGATTATGAATACCAGTAGACCTACTTTCGCTGCCGTGATTATTGTAAAAAAAACAATATAATAATAGTATGTTCTATTAGCTAGACTGGACATGCATTAATCGTTCTTAGAAAACGAAAACGTACTGTACTGTGGTGTTATTTACCAATTTTGTGAAATTATGCTAGTGCCAAGAGTTCGGATCTAATCTAAATTTTAGTACACGTAAGTATATTATAACAATAGTGACAATAGTGAGTAATGTGTGTAGTTTGAGATGTGTATGATTTATATATGAGAGTATATTTGGCTTATTTAAGCCATAAACTCAAAACTTGACTGACAAATGGTGGAATGTAGTACTAAAGATAAAAATATCCAAACTGTCCAAGTTTCTAAATATAATAATAACGTAATTTTGTACTGTGTATAACACTAAATGGGAGTCGTCCCATATTACCTTTATAATTCTGAATTGTGACCGTGAGACTTATTTATAATTTATGTATTTTATGTGAGTGGAGGTGAGTGCCTCATTTTATCTGAGGAAAGGGCCTAAAATATTGTCCCATTGAAAAATTCAAGCTGCATCGCAAGCTCTGTATTATTGGGGAGAATTATGTAACGAATGTAACAGAATGGTCGATGTAGCTTGGAAAACTTCTTACCACGAGACCTTTAATAATTGTATAATTGATATTTTTTTCATAAGTTAAACGAGTACCATTAATTTACAAAATGTATATTGTACAACGTTTGTATTTATTTGCGTATGTCGAGTAGTGAATAAAAAGTCCGTAAGGATTCGATGTACGAATTAGCCAATATTTTTTTATTTGTTCGTTTATATGTTTACATAAAGTTGTATTGATAGGATCATTATACGCACAACTCTGAAGAACTACATCCAATAAAGCATGACCAGTTGTAGTAACATGTAATGATTGTCAACATTTAACTATTTAACGATATAAAATTAGTATTAGCTATAGTCACAATAGTAGTACAGAAGTTTTTTGCTGCCTCTTTAGAAGTCGGTAGTTAAAAAGAAACAATTCTTATAATCACGCTTAAATGAAGACATAGTATTAGAACTATGAGCTATATATCTGTGCAAACTGTGCATATTATGGTTAAGCTGATAGAAAATTGGAAGATAATACAAAACTTGCAGTTAACCTATGTGAGCTTTGAAGATAAGGATTAAAAAGGCTCTTAGGATAAAACTTTGTACTATTATTATATCGAAGCGAAAGTTAAAGTTTATAGGAAGTTGGATGTCATGTTACTGTTCCACTGTATTGCTTCTCTATTGTAGATTTATATACAGAAATATACATGATATTATATAACATTGGCTATAGATACAAGTAAAAAATAAATAAATAGTGCCATAGATTTTTTGAGCTAACAATGACAAGAGTCAGGACAAAAGAGTTTATGAGAGAAGAAAAAAGAGAAAGCCAGTAAAAGGTCCCGCGAGCAGAGTCCAGCCAGAGAGTTTGATATATATTTCCCGAAAGTCCGAAATAAATGCCCTTATAGAACGAGTGCGCAGAGAATCCAGAGAAAGAATAAGCCCAATTTGAAAAGAAAGTATGAAAAAGAGAGAACGAGTAGGAATTTCATTCAGATTGTTTTTATTATATTATGTCGGCTCTATATATTATATAATATTTATTTCATGATCAATCAACGTGTGCACGTAATACGTAAACGTAATTACAGTAGGTACTAATTATTAGTTATATGTCAACTGGATTTTTTTGATAGGATAATGTATGTAATTTTACAGTTGAACAAACATTGTTTTCCCAGACGGAATACTTTTGAAACGTAAACGCAACGCTCACACAAGGTAAAAGTTCAATAATGATTTCCGTGCGTCGATAATAACAATCTACTACTCTACTACAATCTTTGTCACTCTAATAACTATACTATAACTGGAATTTTTTTTTAAGTAGACTTGATTTTCATGTAAAGAGATTTATTTACCTGCACTGTACTGCAACTGATCAAGTAGTGTAAAAATAATGAAGTTAAATTATATCAAAGCTAGAGAATATAATATGTAAGATTACTCATCATCACTGATTTGATTTATTATTCTGAAACTATGTAAGAAGGATATAAGGGATGAGCGAAAACAAAAATGATAGGACAGATCAAGGTGTAATTCTATACCTTTATAATAATAATAATATTATGTATCATCATTTTTTAGTAAGTATTTCACTCGACATAATAATTTTTTGCAACAGACATGTATATAGTTGTCAATTTAGTTAAATTCGTAAAATAATTGATCTGGAAACAGGTACTTGTGTCCTATAGTATATTTACGTTTAGCATCTCATACCACTAATTGAATTACTGATGAAAAGTTTAATTCAGAAACATTAATTACCATCTATAAAAAGTAATAACCATATTTAGATTTAATATATTGAATCGATAATCTACTATAAGAATACCTCATTCTTTCCAGAGACAAAGAAATAGCATTTGTTGCTCATCTATCGTACGCTTAAATCTTACGACTACTACGGCCTTCCTCTCTTTCGTCCTCACTAATAATACAATTCACAATTTACAACATAAACTTTGACATATATTCTCTATTAATATTTATTTTGTATAAGTCTCACTCATTCTTTACTGATTGAGGGAATTTCCTGCATCTGGCTTAACTTCCTATAGTGGTAGTAGTAGTCAGTTATACTTTTCTACTTTCTCCGTCTCATCAATTCAATATCATACAACTACTACATATATGTACAAGTCGAATCAGATGCTGGAGAAAGAAGGATCATTCTACATCCCATCTCGATTGTCGTCAATGCAGCCTTTGGAATAAAGGCAGACGAATTTTTTTGCAAATCACACGTGGAATGTCGACTGTTTCCCCAGCCCAATGACTTTGAGCCTACCCGATGTATTCACACAGTTGTACAAGTACACAAAGTACACGTTTCAGGGAAAGCTGGCAGAGAAAAGCAAGATAATAGCGTCACTTCTTAATATACTCATATTTATCTTCCTTACACATGTCACAACTTACGAATTTCTTCATGCATAACTTTAATACAGACAGATAATCATCCTTTCTAATACATTTATATTATATTTAGTAAAGCTACTGCTATATACATACACTCCTAACCTCATAGTCTCATTAATTGTACGCACGCATATTTAATTGCACGCAATACGCACTCAATAATATACAATAATAATAATAATAATATAATAATAAATGTAAATCGATATCCTATGCGTGTAGTCGCTACCACTCTATTATAGAAACTGTAAACTGAACTAACAATGACAATTTACTAACGATCTACTCTATTAAAAAGTAATATTTTGTCTAGCTGTAGTAGGGATGAAACAATATAGTGATGCCAGTTTTAATTGTAATACAATAATAATAATAATAATATAATAATAATAATATTTAGTAGTATGTAATATATAATGTACTTATAATGTAACCCACAACAAGTCCAACCCCATGGACAGACACAGAAAGTAGTTTTAGTGTGATCTTTTGAGTTATATAGCTCCTCAAAATATTCCCCAGTACAGCTACATAGAAAAATAGAATTGTACAGCAGCGGAACTGAGTGTTAGTCAGCTTTCGCCAGAGTCTGATGCCCATGGAAAATCCCCCCGTTGTTTTAAACCGAAATATTGAGCTACTAAATAATAACATAACAGTTTTGCTGTCAACTACTCACAGCAGAGTGTATATATACCAACCAACTACCAATATAATATTCAACCAATACTAATGAAACATTGTGCCTGCCATAAATTAAGAAAGATAACCAACCATCACCATAAGAAAGGAGTTGAAATTGAAAGTGCCAAACAGTTACATCTTAAATGGCCTAAGGAGCTTTGTATAAAATGTAACACGAAGCCCAACACCTCTTATGATCACAGATTTGCGTCTATTCATACTATTCCGATGGATGACAATTTTCCAGCCTCTCAAAGAGTGACACTCTCACTGGAATTTTTCAAAATACTTCCATCTTCTCAAATATTAAATGAACATAGCCTCAAACTTACTGACAGAATCAAAAGTACATGATAAACATTCGCATGCCAAAAATAGCCACGTATTTCACCTAATTAATTAATAATTTATCCAGCGCTGCTTTAGTGATCATTTCTTTTTCTCTTCTACTTATAAGCGTTACGGGCTACGTCTTCAAAAAGAAAACAATCATTTTCTCTTCGCGTGCAGCATTTCCATCAGAAGAGTCTGCGTTGGAGCTCCACCATTTACATGTTTAAAATATAGGTATTCCTCGCCTCGACAAGCCACACCCCGTAAATCCGGCATTATCGTCAACAACTTTGTAAACTTTTCCTAAAAGCACAAAAATACATTTCCTATATAGTTAGCCATCCCTTTTCATTTAACTATTTTCCTGTTCCAACAAAGAAATACTATCACACTTACTTGAACTTGAGGGTAGCAATTAATGCAATAGGTCAGCAAAGATTGTTGTACATGATCGTGCGTGTCCTGCACATGTTTTCGGCTCATCAAACCTTTGACATCTGAAATGACACCAGCATAACGAAGGACAGTATGTTTTACAATATCAAAATCATCCTACCAATAATCGAATATTTTGTAGCTTTAATTCTCTGCTAATCTTACACTCACCTGGATTGAGAAGGAGGAGAAATTTAAGACAGATGTAGTCCGCAACATCGAACTTGATATCATTAAGTTTGAGGGTTATGTCGTTGAAACGGTCCAAAGAAGCCGGTACACCTAAAAGGGCAAGGGCTAACAGGTCGAACTTCTGTCCATTCGGCAGTGGGGCGTCATCTGGTAAGTTATTGTGCATCCGGTGGTGAATGTGGTCCAGAACTAGCATATCTGACCAAGAATGTTGCAAAAGCTTCATTTGGTCATCAACCTAAAGACAAAGCGCAAGTACTGATTAATCTGCCGTTATATTCCAAAATAATGTTATAGCATCGACAAAAAGCAATTTTCAAAGTCTACACAAGCCTTAACCATTTCCCATTATCCAAATCCACATCGTAATAATTTTTTAAATACTTTACACCTTACACCTACAAAAACTTCAATTATTGGAGTAACAGAGCTAGTGATAGTGATAAGCATGTGCGATAACTTTTTTAACTGTCTTGTACAGATATATAATCATGTAATCTATTTAAGAGAATGGAAACCTACATAAATATACATTCAAACTCGATTATTTCAAAGTTTTTTTGCATTGTTATCGCTTTAAAAGTTACATCGGTTGAAGTGGTTGTAAGTTTGTAAGTAAAGGGATCGCAGTAAATCATATCATAAATGCCTAGGTTCAAAACATCATTTGAATAATGGTTTAATTTACTATCTTTGTTCTACATTATCGAAAATGAGTTAAACAATGACCATTTTGCCGGCCCATTTCCTATCAAAGAAAAGAAAAACGGTCTCATGCATTAATTATCTGAAAGAATCTAGCTGAGTTATGTATTTGGCCCTCAGAAGAGAGGCTTGAGAAAGAAAACATACAATCTTCCATTTTTATTCTCTTGGGAAAATGTAAAAATTCATAGCAAGCTACTAAAACATTCCTCCTGCACTCACAAATTCAAATGATAAACAATTGTATATTTATTACATACCTAGTTCATTAGTTAAGGATAAGAATGACTATTAATGGTAGTGAAACAGAAAGTAGGTAATAGGATTTCCGTCAACATTCTCATAAACGCTGTAAAAAAATGCATGTCAAACGATAGTCCTTATCTCTTTACCTTAAGAATTGAGCATTGAGGAGTTATTTTCTTTCAAAAACTAGATAACATAATAACAATAACAATACATCCACTAATTACTTGTAATTTAGATAGAGAGTGCCGATGTATAGAAGCATATTCTATATAGCTCTGCCTATATTATATTTCCAATGAATGAATTCTTAATTGACAACAATAAACGTTGGTCTACGTGAGTAGGATACTTAAATACTTTATTTTAAGTTATGAGAAGATCCAAATCCACAAACCACGTAACACAATTACCTTTAAAACTCATTATTCTTTGTAATATTTTTAACCAGACATGACATGACAGAAGGAGAGTAGTATATTGTAGGTGTTTTCAATTAAATAAGACACAGAGAGCATAGTTAAAGGTATGCATGTGGTGAATGCAAATAATTTGACGTTCAGAAAGATAGAGCACGTAAAACGTGCAATGCAAACATATACATTATATCTATACCACAAAGTACAGACATAATGTATATCCTATAATAGTATTTATTAGAATGTCATGTCACATTATGGTTATCGCACACATAAAATAAGGCACTACCTAATTACGAACGAACCTACCTAAAAGCAAACATAGAGAGAGACTGCATACATAGCTAAAAAAGCTATAAAGCTAAGTAGTTGACTAAAGTCTAGCTATACATTTATTATATTATTATAGAGAGCTAAGTGTGCTAGCTATGATGGAGTGGAAAAGGGTTTGATTTGAGCGATACCATTCTTAGTCTGAATTACCTTGACACGTTTCATCTTAAATAAAATTGGGTCAATGACATATACAATAACAATAACAAATTACTACGGCGTAAGTGAACCAACGAGATAGGCACAAGGTGAACGCTTGTACAAAATATACTTAACTTACTTTTACTTTCAACAAAACTACGAGGTGCTATACCCTACGAACGAACGAACAAGAAGGAAAACTGGTCTCTCACTCTCTCACTTATAATCACAATCACGAGAATTTTCTGACTTGATTTTATCTCACCAACTACATCCATTAATTCTCTATACGCTAAATGCTTATTATGCACAGGATTCTTAGAGCCAGTCT
Organism: Tomocerus nigrus; assembly: GCA_019776505.1. Classification (NCBI taxonomy): domain Eukaryota; kingdom Metazoa; phylum Arthropoda; class Collembola; order Entomobryomorpha; family Tomoceridae; genus Tomocerus; species Tomocerus nigrus. Next base: position 7,761 of record JABASI010001208.1, read on the forward strand.
CACTTGTAAAACTAAATAAATAAATAGCCATCGGACGACCCTTTTTCGCTTCATGCAAATCATCATTTTGCCTTTTAAATCTCAACTATTATATTATAACTACTGTTACAGCTATACTAGTTGCTCCTTTAGTGCATGGTGCATGGCACATTTGCATTAACGACTAGAATAATTGTGAGAATGAGAACTTCTATCGTTATATCTCCATACGTGCCCAAAATATACCGTAAGATATTATGTGCCTTATTATATAATCATTATACATCACATCACCTTCAAAAAACCAGTAAACAAATATATAAGAATCGCAAGGTGTAATTAATGTGACTGTACTTATATGCGGCGTATATAGAGTACATAGGATCATGCCAAGCTTCTTCTTGTAGTTTCAATGCTCCAATTTATGCTTCACATGCTATTTAAATATAAAAATTATATATATCTACGCTCCCTTCCCTACTATTAAAATCACACAGGTAAATCACATTTATATTTAAAAATCAGTTCTTCTGTGTATAATAACAAGTTGTTCTATATTTTTAGCCTCATATTCTATTCCAATGCCTTCAGAAATTGTCTATTAAATCATCGTCAGAGCATTATGTTTTTGCCAATGACACGATTCGAGATAAAAAAAATAGTTTGTAGTTTAGTAGTGCCATGTAGTTAAGTATGAACTAGTATTCTGCACATGCCTTAGATTTATTTAATATGTATGCATGAATATTTGGAGTTTACTAGCTATGTACTATCGCATCGACTTTCATTTTCACTTGGATTGCATTTAGCAGTGTGGAGTTAAAAGGGAGCCGTGTGTGTTTTTGCATTATGTAAGGACAATGTCGTTAGGTACTAAGCGATGAGCGGATATAAATATAGGTAGATATTGTTCCATTTGCATCACCTTCAGTTGACACATGTTTAATTTGGGATATGGATAATGTTGCCCATGTAGAAAATGGTAGTTATTTGCAGCATAATAAATTCATGGCGGATGTTAGCAGGTAGCTTATGGCAAATCACTATTAAAAATTCATAAAATCGAACCTTTAGGTCCTTGAAGAATATCGAGTTTCGAGCCCAATCAACCTGGGCGAATAGGTTTTGATCCAGCACTTTACACAGGAGCTCGAATAAGTCGACTTCACATTGATTATACGTTTGATTTTGGAGAAGGTTGAAAAGTGAATGTTGCCACTCTTTGTCATCAACGGCAGTTAAAAGGTCTCGTATCAACGGAGGCATCTTCCCTCCCATCCCTCCGGAATTGCTGGTTGCTGAGTTTTGGGTGGGACTTATATGACTTTCAAGCACGGTGACAAGTTGACCCTAGCACAAAGTCAAAATCAAAAGAAAATAAGAGTCATTCTAGAAAATGCTTACTACTATCAGTACCTGATTATGATCAGAGGATGTCTGAGGGTTTACAAGAGACGAATTGCTGCTAGTGTTATTCGGATCATAAAGGAAAGCTTTCGAAGAGGGGGAGTTTGGAGAAGTGGAGGAGGTGGCCCAAATTTTAGGATCGGCTAAGTTGATGCTAGACTGTCCTGATCCGTTTACCATTGCTAGAGACGCTAAAGGAGATGGGGACGAATCCGGTGATGAAGTCAGGGATGAAACCTAAACAAATATTCCGAATCACCGTAGTCAGTCAAACCGTTCTCGTCATCTAGCATACATCTTGTAATTTGTCACTAACTGCGCTTCCTTACCTGTGGTATCTGAATCTCTTGTTTAATAGTCACTCCTTGATTCACGTAAGAAGAATTATTATTCCCATAGCTCATTGGGACGATATCCGACACTATGGCTAGCCCTTGGTGTCGGGCTTGCTGAACCGCCAATTGCCGTTGCCGCATCAGTTGCAGTTTCCGAGCTCTATCACGTTTATACATCGGCCCGAATTTGTTGCGCCCACCTCGCATTCTATCAGCACGAACCGCTACAAATAAATATTCACATCTCATTTACATATATCCTTAAAATTTACATCTTTCACAGTTTAATCATCAACACAGATCAATATAATGCTCACAAAAAAATCCACATGCGACACATTGAATAAAATCCCATACATATATATAATGAAAGGGAGAGCCACTCCAATTTATAATATTGGAATAATAATCCCCCCAAAAGAGAGTAGAGCAAAGTCGCTATTTTATAAACTACCTATAGTTAAACTATAACAATCATAACATAATACTCTAAATAATTATTTATATCCATAGAATAGACTACTCTTACTTTCATACATTCTATTTCATAGCCTACACATTCATAAATACATAGACAAACATACATAGCTCTCTTCTACCTTCATTAAATAGTCACAGAGAATAATACAATGGGTATAAATACATCCGTTGACATAATAGATTCAGAAGCTATGTATGTACATACATTTGTAGCTCCTGCCTGTATAGTATGTGTCGCTCTATGTACTATTATGTGTGTGAGTATGTATGCAGTTAATAAAGTTCTACGCTCTGTACATAGCTATAATATAAATAAGCCCACTAAACTAATGTAATGCAATGTAGTAATCGACTACAAACATTCTACATGCAAGTACAAGTACAAGTAGGCACATTACCATCTCTGAACGTATTTTGACTTGTGTTCATTGTATAATCACTACTTAGTTTGCAAAAACGAACGAAACAGAAACAGAATGCCAGAGCCGTGCTACAACACACATTTCTGAGTATATCTAACTAAACTACATCATCTCGTCGTCGACTGTTCATACTCTCGTTCTCGTAGTACTAGTAAGTAGCAGCAGAGCAGCAGTAGAGTGAGAGGGGTTTTATGCCTCTATTATACAACATGCACAGAGAGTCCTAGTCAAGTCGTATACAGTACTCTCATGATTGCGAATTGCGAATCGACCATGACATACATTTTAAAGCACTAGAGAACTGGACGTGAGCGAGCGTCGTTGTCAGATTACCATCTCTCTCTGCTATGTTATCGCTTGGCAAATCTGTGCCCCTTTCCTTACTTATAATACAAATACAAAACTAATACCTCCTACAACTACTAACTAACGAACGAACGAACTATATCTTATATAACACTATCTCCACATGTATAAGAAATTACTCATCCATTAAATGTACCAACACAAACTTTGTTCACCATTCAAATACTTGGCTAAAACAGTCTAAATTATTATTATGTAGAAAACACATTGAATGCCACTTACCTACCTATAGATAGAATAGAATAGCTACTATGATTATTGTCCTAAATCTTAAGCTACTGCACACATCACAATCATTTTGGCTTAAAAACCTCTAAACTATGAAACCTGATTAAATATTTACACTTTTTATTATATTCTATGCATTCTAATATTCTAAAACCTATTTATATATAAATCTATTCATATTCATTCATTGTCTCAGCCAAATAATATTTTTACTATTAATATTAACTTAGCAATTTACTTTTACATCTCTTTCATTTAACTCCTTTTCTATTTATATTATACTAAATCTCTTTCCAAATTGAGCACTTGTACAGAATCCTACTTTTTCTCTAGAGATGGAAATACATAGATTTAGTCCTAATTTAACTCATCTGTTCTGTTAAATTTTATTGCGCTCTGCTTTACAACATAACTCACTGTCTACTCTTTAATGCTTGCGTAATGGTTAACAATGCACAGACTGAGACTGAACTAAATAGAGAGGAGTAAGCAGGTGAGGTGAACCTACCTCCAATCCATCCATACCTTTCAGAATCCAACATTCAACTATATCCCATGTGCACATACACACACTATATTCGCCTACACTATTATCCATTCTTATTTTATACCATGCATACGTTGCCTATTACTTTCGTTTTTGACGCTTCTCTCATGCAAATACAATAATTTTGGGAATGGGAATAAAACCCACAAGTACAAAACCTTATTGCAAAACCTTGCAAACGCTTAACATACTAATTAAAAAATTTGCCATCCTTTACAAACCTCAATTTACATTTAACTTCATGTCTTTTTTCTGCTAGAGCTTATGAATATTATTTCATGTTGACTCTAACCATCTTAAACGCATCTCTGTTTAAACAACTATTTTAACCATTTACTTTTATAGCTTTATTCATATTTCTAAACTCGGAATAAATTTACATAGCTATACAGTCCACCCTTATCTTTAAACTCACAAGGACTTATTATTCTCATTCCTCGTGTTCCATCAACAGTTAAAGAGACCAAATTTTATTTGCAAAATTGCCAATTTTTAATAGGGTCCCGATTTCCAATACTCATTACAGATTTCAAAATACACTTAAATAAATTATTTAATTTGCACCAAAATCCATAAGACGAAAAAATACGTTATTGGTTCACATTAACATTAAACTATAAAGGGTAAGATTACTTTACTAGGATATAATTCGCACATAAAAAACGTTGAGGTTTTTAGCCCTTTTCAGCCGTAACCAATGCATAAACATTTATAATGTACATGCTGTTAATTACTACGTACCTACTGTATTGTTTAGCTTATTTTTACTTATAAAACCTTATTAGTGTTTTCTTGTAGATAAGAAAACCATTGTACGTTGGTATCATAGATTATATAGACAGATCAAACGAGTAACACAAGGAACAAAAACAAAACAATGCTTATCATAATACGTTTAATTGGATATCTATAAAAATCATAACCTAATTTATAAAAAAGTACAAACTATTTAGATCCTATTTAAACCTAACTTAAGCATATAGGTCACCAATAGCAAGTACCTACGTTACTCATAGTTTTTTTAGAGATATTTTAATTGGAATCATTTACCTATTTCTATCTGGCTATGAGTACAAAAAACATGCACATGTAATTCCTCTCATTGAACAAACTTTAAAGTAAAGCAAGACTTTTATCAATCTTCTTTGACCTAGCATATTATATAGGACTTTAAGACAAAGCGTTACCTTTGGAAGAGTTTTTCAATGCAATCAATATTACTACTATAGCGTCATTCGTAGAAATAACTATCGCTTAACTATTTTACAGTGTTTGAAATTTTGATTTTGTAATCGTATCTCTACTTAGTTTTAGTTTGGTAGCGGTTGCTGGACATAATTAAAAATACATATACGCTCAATTTCAGTAAAACCAGTCTTAGAAAAAGCCTCTCAAAGGTAATGCAGCCATTCCTCCATTTCAGCACAGTTCAATTCTCTCAGGTCAATTCAAAAATTCCTTATTATCTTCCTATTACTATACTTTCAAGTTTTCAAGTCGATCTGCATTCAAAAGCTGTTTTTTATTTGTTTTTTGATAGAACCTGTTTCCATTATGCTTTTGCTACCTATAATTGTTGGCTAAATAGGTAGTTACATCTTATATCTAGCTAGATCAGCAGTTAATTAACATTGTACTGTATTAGTATCAATCTTTACAAGATTTAATTGTCATTGGCAAGTCATATCATAACCAATACCTATACACTTTAGCACCACGGAAAAGTTCATGACTTCCAAATAAATAGATATACGTACATGAATTCACAAAAACTTATTTTATGTGAAACAAACACTAGCTGATGAAAGGAAATGTATCCGTTAATGAGCATTTCATCAAATTTTCTGCGAACTTTCATGATTACATATCCCGGCCGACATAGCAGGTAGATTTTTATTTGATTTCATATGCAATAGAGTTGTTCATTATAAACTTGCTTAATTTATCTGGATATTATTCATTACAATGCATATTAAAAAATTTGTTACAGTTGCAAAACATTTAACTAAACGAAGTAAACTACATGAAAGAAAAGGGAAGTGCATGATACGGATAGGAAAAAGTGCAAAGCCATTTTTGGCGTTATTACGCTTTATAGAGTCTTTACGACAACTTTTCCTAGCTAACAAATAAAAGGTATCACAATCATCATACTCTATAGGACCATAAAATTGATTCAGTTGTCATACATAATACAATCTTCAGCCATTAACTTTTACTTAATGAGCCGCTCTCTACTCTCTACCCATAAATTTCGTTCTTTGTCACAATTAAAATTCTATTTTGCACAAATTGCCCAACACACCGATACATTAGTCTATTCAGTCCATTATATAATTAATTACAATAATTACATATTAAATCTTGTAGAAATTTGTTTGTGACCAATTTCTATAGATCATAAGCATCATGCATTGTTAATGCAAGTCTAGTATACTATTAGAGGAATGTACAAACGTTTTAATTGTTCAATAGTCGATAACGAAATTATTTTGTCACATATGCTTACAAATAAACAAAATACATTAAGAATTGGAATGCACAATAATCATTTCTACATAAGTAGAATTTCGATTTCACTATTCCATTTCTGTCTTTGATGAAGCTTTATTAATGTATTATAATAATTTCCAATCTAGCTTTCCAAGATCTTACAAAATAACATATAGCCCATTGAAATTGGAAAATAAAAACTGAATATCCGAATTAATAGATGAAATCACTATTGACGGGCGAGAGCCAAAGCCTCAAAGCAAAAAATAATGCAGTACTAGCCCAGTAACATAAGAATAATTTCAAAATATTAATTAATTAATGCTTACAACCACAAATTAGGCAAAGGTTCAAATTCCTTGATTTGTATCTAAATATATAATACAGAGAAACATCAAATGAATACACTATACACTATCTTGTTCTACAAATTTAAGGGCATAAACTGTAAAAAAACTATGAAGAACTTATAACCTAGTTAAAGTTAGCACTACAAATCTATCGCCTATGAAATTGGCATTACATTTAGTCTGTACGTACATTGACAACATTACTACAATTATGTGGAGTTATCGACGTAAACACCTACGCATGAAAAAAGTTTCGCTAAATATAAAAAAATGCTTTCATGAACGTTTTCATCCATGCCATGTAATTGTAATATTGATGTGTATTGAAAAGTAGAATAAAACAGTACTTGGTACAGAAAACAATGCGCATCGTATGTCAAATAAATAGTAAAAAGAGAGAGAGAGAGGACCCTATAGAATATAATGTGCAGTCTGCACGTAGACAGAGCTATATACAAATCAAACAATGCAAATAGGTGTACACACACATCCATATATAATAGAGCATTGTTCACATGCATGTATCCAGTTATGCGTAACTTAATTATGAGAATGCAATGCATTACACAATTACACAACACTTAATTGCTTACTCATACAATGTTATTAACTATAGCACTCTGTTATGTTGGTACTCTATTAGTAGTCGGGTTTCCTATACACACGCGCAAAACTTATGGGCTTAATAATTAATACTTGATACATATACATATGTAGCCAAATTATAATTATTAATATGAATTTGTTTCCCCATCTCTACTGCATGCTCTGCACTTGTATGTATAAAACAACGGCAAATCTTCATTCGCTTGAACTTAATACTTATTAAAACTTACAGCAGTGTATCTCAATTAGACCATAATATACGAGAGAAGCCAAACAAAAACGTAAAACTTGTAATGAATTACGTAGCGTCTTATAATTATCCTCTGTATACATATATACAGTAATGCATCGATGGAGTTATATGCAGCTGCAAAGTGCAAGCTAAGTAAAAGTAAAAACTTAGCAAAAGGATTACAAAAAATACATAATTTAATTGTGTTAAGCTCAACTTTAGCATTAACAGTGACTTCTATAGAGTGAGCTCATTTCAAACAGGAACGCTCTAATTTTTCTGTTCTTTTATAAATGTACAATTTACAGTAGGTATATACTATATGCATGTCTTTAAATCAAAATAATTAAAGCTCAGCAATTAGTTAGATAATTAAAACTATCGCTAATATTCGTAAGCTCATATCCCGAACCTAATAACATTCCTTCAAATCTTTCAAAGGTTATAAAAACCTACCTACCTACCTAATCCAATTTTATAATGACAAACAAAAAATATGGTTTATAAATCAACAAGAAGGTGTATCACAAAATTACAATTTAATGCCTAAAACATGTCTACGCCTATAAGAGTGTGCGTTAAGAGTGCATATTTGATTTTTACTCGTGGATGGAATAAAGAATGAAACACCTAGTAGGTAAATACTGACTACTAACCCAAAAAAGTGTACAATGCCTAATAAAAACAGAGGAGAACACCAGGCTCATGAATATATCAATGCACGACACGATTATTAACAGTCTCGGACCTGCAAGCAACCAATCGTTTTAACTTAATTTGCCTATATGCCGTTTGTGTGTGAGTGTGTAACGCAATGTTACATACTTAGGTATGCATGGTGTCTGAAGTCTGAGCGACAGTAGTGCGTCTGTGGCATATGTATTAATATTTAGCATTCCATCATAGATTCTGAGACAATCCTTGTTTGTTCAAAAGGTGGTGGCTAACAAATTGCATGATCTTTTATTATGCAACTGAGCCAGCCAGCACTTTCATTTTCTAAAAGCATATTCTACAGCAATAATACCAAGACCGACATCATCGCATCATTCTCCCCTCATGTCGTGTCAGATGAGAGTGCTACTATTTTCGTATTTTCTATGTGCACATGCACAGAGAATAGGACAAGCAGGCAGAGGACAGAAAACCTAAGAGTTCGTGCATAATTGCTTCAACACAAACGATTGATAATTACATTTTATTATTCTTTAGCGTCCTATCATCATTGGGTGACAAATCTCTACTATAATCAAAATCAAAAGGTGTACCAAATTATTTCACTATCAAAATAATTATAAAATTACAATGTTCTCTGCTACTTTGCTACTTGCTACAACAAATAGTTTCCATGCAATGCAAACACAATGCCGATTATTGCCGATAATTTGCTTGATGTCTCAAATGAATAGCTGAGTCAATAGAGTCGATACTGAACATACACGTAGGTAATTTTTAGGTACATATCTATTCTAGATTAGATTGGATTATTGGACATAGGAATAATCAATTGGCTCATGCATCATCGTACAATACAATCTCAAAACCATGCCACGACCACAACCGATAACCAACTGGCTATTGCACTGTATGTAAACAAAATAGGTTACGGTATTAGTTATTGCCAGATACACTGGCTGCCTGTATGTATGTCCCTACTACAATTAACTATTATTAGGATAAATGCCTAATGTACTCTACACAAGCCTTTCGTGTCATTTCTACTTCATTCAACCACAAACATACATTTCCAGTTTATTTTTAACTATACAGTAAATAGATGGAAACTGGAAACTCATTCATCTTATATGCACCATGCACCAACTTTAAATTTCTAAAATTCTAACAATTAGCCAACTAAGCCAGATTAGTTAGTTGCATGTGTAAATATAACTGTAATCTCTCTCTCTCTCTCTCTATTCATGGAATCCACATGCTAACAGTATAAGCTAAATATTAGTCTACAAATAGAAGCTCGTCACAAGTAATAACTAGGGACTTAGGAAATTGTACTACTTCTAATTGGTTTTTAATTAAACTAAGATGCTTAATCATTTCGGTAACATAACGTAATGAATGCATGGATATGATTGTAGGATGTAAGACTCAAGAAAAGGCGAAAGGATGAAATGCTATCCTTGTTTATTTATGTTAGACTTTGCTGTACTCCCTTTTGGCTTCCATTGAAATCTGCCTCTGTAAAACTACTTTAAGGAAAATAATTTTCAAAAAATGAGTGTATTTACCTTCGAGCTTCATTCCAACTTCGAGACATTTCTGAAACCGACAATATGGGCATCGTTTCCTTTGCGTTTTGTCAATGTGACAATTTCTTTCAGCTACGCAAGTGTAAACTTTTTTGTTTTGGACGGTTCTTTTGAAGAATCCTTTACAGGACTCGCAAGTGAGTAGACCATAATGATAGCCGGAGACTTTGTCACCACATACAGGACACAATTCTTCTATACCCTCTTTTGTGTCTGGCAAGTCCTGGCCAAGAGTTGCAGTATACTCTAGCCCACTTGTTGTGGCACTGGCAACAGGGTTTGTCGCTGTAAAATTAATCAAATATTATGTAATTTATGATTTAGTATAATCACTCTAATTCTTTCCCCATTCTCAAAAACTCAAACCTTTCCTACACAATTGTGTATTCCATCATAAGCATCCGTATTCTTCTCTAACATTTTAAACTAAAATCAACTATATTTTTGCATAGAAACTTAAAGATAATTATAACTGCAAGTAACGACAATTAAAAACAGTAATCTCTAGAATTCAAAATGACATTAGCATAATTTCTCAAAACAAAATCAAAATATAGTAGTTTTTTAAATGCATCTTCAGTTGTCAAATCAAAAAACTTTTGACTTCACAATGTGTAAGAATAGTTGGCAATCTTACCAAAAAATAAGATCAAGTTTAATGAGTCAATAAAGGCATGTAGCACAATTATTGTCAAGTACACTTTATATGAGAGAGCTAGCTTCCTATATAATGATAATGAAACTGCATACCTGTTATAGGGTGACAATGAGGAATATTCCTCAAAAAGTCAAAAAGTGGAAGAATTATTCCATTAGGGCGCATGAGTTGATTAAATTGTGACATTGTTTACACTAATAAATTATAAAAGTAACGAGTAGAACAAGTAGGAATGAAGATGTGGTAGGTAGGTATTTAGCTACCTATATAAAACGTTACTGCCTCTCTATATAGGTATGTACCTATAGCAGGACAATCTAGCTCAAGGCTCCTCCGTCCTATTACTATTACTATACCATAAAACAAAGCCAGAAGAAGAGAGATGTATGGAAAGGGTTGCTTTTCACTCTCTACGGATTGACTTTGCATTAAAATGGAAATTAGGTTATCAAAAATACGGCATGTGATACCGTTTCCCGGATTTGTAATACCTGAATTGTACATATTATATCCATGGTCTATTTGATGAACTCCGTGATGGGCCGCGGTTGTCAATAGTCCATGGTGGCTGACGCCACTTTGGTGGGCCGAAATGTGATGATGATCATTCCACATGCTATTAGTATTATGATGTGCTAAACTAGGCTGACAATGGTTTGGAGAATGGCCACTGAGAGGGGGACTCAGATTGAAGGGACTCATTGGAAGTTCCATTTTTAGATAGTTATTTACTTAGTAGTAAAAGTATAGTAAAACTGAGTTGATATCAACTCTTGAGGTTGAGTTGATCTTTTATTTCACAAATTACACGAACTCTGTGATTCTGTGTCAGAAGAAATGATGAATTTCAATATTATCTGTCAAAGAGGTTCAGTAGTAAGTGAGTATTTAAGGGATGGAGAAAATATTATAGTATTTATCAAATAGAATGCACAGTTAGAATTTCAGGAGAATTTATGTCATATTTTCATGTAGCTCATATCTTGTAGAAATGAATGAAAATGCATGAATTTGTACGGTAAAACGGTCGAGAAGTTAAAGAATTTACGCAGAGAGGCAGAGAGACACTCAGGTACGACCATTCATTTACAACTCGCGTAACAAACAAACTAGGGAAAGGGGTGTTAGGTTAGATTTTGCACAAGAATCCACTCCGGCGAAAAGTAGCACAGATTTTTTCAAGTTACGTCACTTCAAGCTTCGCAATAAACGTGCTAGCTGAATACTGTTGTAGGCAATGGCACCCCTTTGAGATGCACCGATAAGAATGATGGAATGGAATACAAACAAACTCCACTGCAGTTCAGTACTTTAATCCCTCGATTCCCTTTCAAAAACTCAAGCACAGCACAAAAGCCTCTTCTTTCTTTCTTATGTCTTAAAAAAACTTTTTTGACTATCCAATATTCCTAGGTCCTCTTCCAAGAAAATGGTCAACAATGAACAGATTAGATGAGGAATTCCAAATCGAAACCTTTATTTCCATCCTATTATGACTATTCCAAATTATGTCACATCGACATCCACATACTCATTACTCTTCAACACCCCCGTCAAAAAATCACTTCACATTTTACTAGAAAAACCGACTAGACAATTAAACACGATTTTCACAATTATCACACTACAACACAAAAATGTTCCTTTTCCTAAGCAATCAGAAATATAGACAAGAGTACGTAAACGTATAGGTATACAGAGTAACTAACGTTTCTATACAACAGTTCCCTTTATGACCAAATGCCGAAAGTCGAATAAGACTCTAACTTCTTCACCAACTCAACTCAACTCGAAAAATTATTATGCTCAGCAAAAGGACAGACGTCAACACTGTCCCTCTCCAACTTCTCAAATGCAATGCTAGGCCGAAGTGTTGTTAGTGAAAGTGTTCTGTTTTTCAGAATCGTCCTACTTCGCAAATCTCGGTCTATGTTAGAGTTAGAATGTTAGCTAACACCCTATGTTATGTTCAGTCTGAGTTGATGCTGGTGCATGCAGCTACATAACAGCAAGCAAGTAAGAGCCGTATATTATTATATCTATACTATATACATAACAACCCTTACTATACTTACTTACTCACCAACAGTTACAAATGCAATGCACACACACACACAGAGAAGACAGAATAAGAGAATAGAGTCAGCACATGTATAGAGTGGTAGTAGTAGTAGCCCCTGCCTGCCTCATACTCTCCTTACTTACTTAGTTGTCAAAGCCGTCGAGATGGAAAGTGCTTTGCTGCTTTGGTTCGCATCCCAGAATCCCACAGCCATGCCATGCCACTCTACTCTAGCACTGCCGCTGCTCTACACCTACCTCTCTCGCTCCCTTACTATGGCCTACTGACCCACTTTTGCCAAAACTCAGCTACCACTGTGCTATCATCCTCTCCTGTCATAACCCAGTGCCAGTTTAGTCCGACTGCTCTATTTCCCAAACTCGAGTCCTACTTTTTCTCTTCGTCTTCAACGATTCTGCACATAAGACATAAGATTTGTTTATCTCCTGAACATTTTACTTATTGAAACATTCTCAACACTTTTCCTATAGCTAGTATGTTGTAGTAAGTAGCTAGCTCATCCCCAACTAACTATTTACATCCACACAATCCACACACACACACACATACATACGTACATAGACACACTCCCTCTACTACATAATACACTACACTCTTACTTTTAGTAGCCTTCCACATTTTATTAATCTCCATATCCTAGCTAGATCCTTACTACATCCGACAACTCCAATACCATTTTTCTCAACTACCAATTGCTCCTCCAGAGATTCTCAAACTCCCTCCACTGACCACTTTTACCAATCTAATACAAATTAGGTCACATAATAATCGCTTTTTGCCCCTTTTCTATTCCTTTACAATATTATGCTCCAGTTATATAATATAGATCACCAACTAAACTACCATATACAGCGTTAAAATACAAGCTCGACCTTTCCTTCTACTAAACTAGAGGAAATATATTTTCCACGAATTTAAAAATCGACAACTTTCATTTTTGTCCACATCAATTATTACATAACATCCTCCTAAGAACACAACAATAACTATGCGACAAAAATTTCAAACTCCAGCATCCACAAACAGCTAATAATAATCTGCAAATGATGATATGAATATTTTTAATTCATCACCTGGACTATTCAGTTTTGGCTTTCAACAAGATCATTTTATACAATTTACTAACGATATCCCGTAAGTGGTAAATAAATGGAAGTACGCATTTTCACAAAATATTATTTGGACACAGCGTTTGAGTAATAAATTCCCTAATAGGCTCATATTAATTTGTTGCACATGCCAAGATACTCACAATATTATGTGGTTTTGAGACAGCATAATAAGTACAAGGTAGAAGAAGATTTTAGGTTTTGCAAGCTGTGAACTAGACAAAAATATAAGGACGCAGCTAAATAAGCAAACAAACTACAGACAGGTTTATCGAGCGGCTAAAATGACTCAACTCCATAAAATTGATTTCCCCATGATTCCTTGATTATCCTGATTAATTCCTTATAATATCCGTATTTGTTACATATAAGAAGTATAACCTTTATCATTGAGATAGATTTAAGAAACGCATATTTAAGTGTCCATAATATGACAAAGCATGAGATGAGAAAATGTGAAGTTGTGCCCTGGGCTGGGCATAAACAGCCGCATACTGGTTATTAATAAACGCATAAGAAGTTAGTCTACTCCCAAAAGTCTCAAACCTAAGCTACAAATAAATAATCTGCTGCAAAACGTTGTGAACGAGAGTAGAAGTAGTTTTGTTCGTGTATAGTAGGCTGTTTGTTTGCACTACTACTGTACTGTGTACTGTGTGGATTATGTAGAAGAGTATGGATGGATGTGTAGCTGTAGTAGACTGAGTCAATAGAGTAGAAGCGGCAGAAAAGAGCAACATGGTGGTGAGCATATATAAGTCAAGGAGGTTTACCATGAAGACAGATAATAGTAAAGTACAGGTATTGGAAACGCAAAGACCCACTGACCTAATTACCCACTACACTAGACATACTTTCGCTTTCACTGCTTTTCATATATAACATGTTGCGCAAGACTTTGGGAAACATGAAATCATTAACATCTTCACGTTCATACTATGCTATATTTATGCTATATTATTAGTGTATTATTTATTTGGTAGGTCACACTATCACATTCTATGTCAGCATCTCTACTATACATTTATGTGGCATGTACTTATACATACTACCACATCTACCCATCCATACTAACTAAAAAGTATGTCCTATACACCAATATGCTATTACATACTGCCTGACATTAGCAACTAACGAGTTTTACTGTTGTTTTGTTGCACTTTAGAAACTGACAATGAAAATTTACCTACAACTTTTTATTAACTATTACATAATCATGTTGTTATGAATAGAACCTTTACATCACAATTCAACGCATCATTCATAATTTTTCCATTCCTCGATATTTTTTCCATTTCTTTCAATCACGAACAATGACTAAGTAGACCTTCTGTTTTATCTACCTCTGATGAATATTTTATTATCTAATACTTCTACGTAAGCATTGACATGTATTAAATGGTCAAACAGAACACATACCTATAATATGATTTACATGCTATTGTGGTACATTTTCGATTACTAGATTTTGAGTGCAAGTGCGTGAGCAGGTTACCTACTTTACTTTTCAAAAGTCACTAGATAATTAATGCAAAATTGAAAAGTGACAAGTTCCCTAATACCTTTAGGTACTTACGTCATTACGTCGATATTTTCCTATCAAATAATGCCTAGCCATGCCTAATTTGCTTATGGCCTATTCTAGTATCACACTTTACACACACGCATGTATATGCCACTGCCACTGTCAGTACAATTCCACGATTTAAAGGTTGAGCTCCTTAGTATTTCCATAATTATGTGAACATCCAACCCAATTTGCGTCAAAACCAAAGCATTAGCTTACCATTAATACAACAACTCTATTAAATATAACTCACTAGCATGCTGCATCCCATGTATTTTAATGTGTAAAATTTCACAGAATCACACACAGGTAGTTAACTACCAATTATGCCGAAGCGAAACTAAAAGCCAAGACTCTGCTTTCTGGATTTAATTACATTTCATATTTAAATCATTAAATTAGCACATTTAAATAATTTAACGTGCTAGACAACACAAGAGACACAGTGAATGATGAATTATGTTCCTACATGACTAAGCTACATTTAAATGGAGCAGGAATTTAGGAATATAGGACACTGGAGCAGTTAGCCTAATTTTTAAATTTTTACATTCTTTTAAGAGCTCATCGGCAGAATGATACATTTACATGCGTATAAAATAGATAAACATAATAAAATAAAAAATAGCACATTTGACAATATAGCAGTGGATCTATGGCTTATGCATCTAAACAGTGAGAAATTTGCTCTAGATAATTTATTTAGTGAGAGTGACATCTGATATTGATATATTATTATGTTACATTACATAATAATAATTCCAGCTCCACAAACAAAAGCGGTTTATAATTTGAGTTCTTGACAGGTAGTCGAATTTTTAATGTCTTTGAGACGGCAAAATAAATAGGCTGCGTAAGTTTGCCTACCTAGTTAGCTTTTATTAGTTTTATTACTTTCAGTTTCAGTGTTTGTCGACCTTCTGATAGTCACAGACATTTTCTAACTATCTATCCTTATTCCATTTAATATTGACAAGAGGCAACAGGTAGATCTCCCTTTTCCCTACATACATAATATCATATGATATGATATAACATATTATAACATTATATCATCCAAGGAAAGGAAAAACATTTAGGTAGGTATGTAGTTTAATTGAGTCACATCACATCACATCGTAGCGGCCATTATTGTAATTGTAACTTTATCGCAAGTGTAAGATATGTGCTACGTTAATGAGCTAGAGTGAGAGAGTCTCCAAATGTTTGGTGACTGCAAACGGCAATCCAAATGGCAAACACAGCAAAATGGAAATAAGTGTCCGACTTGACCCACTGACCTGATAAACTAGACCTGATTGAACTAACTAGGACCTATCTATCATTTCTATCGCCTACATAGAACTTCCATCGATGCGCGCAGTGTTGACGTGTAATTGTGTGAAAAATGATTGCATGGGTTTGCAGGTCGAGGTCGATGCAAATATCTATGTTAAAACATTACAACTATCGCTGCTCACTTACAATTCTGCACAGAAAAGAACTCTCTCATACTCAAGTTGAAAGGATTTTTGTTTTAGTACACACGACCATACCATCCATTCTATATAGCAAGTTAAATTCATTATATTACAATAGAATGTGATCCTGCCTTTTCTCATTATAGCTTATTGGTGAGAGAGAACAAAAAGAATGCATCATATCATAATAAATTACCTAGAATATTATGTATTCACCAACTACAGCCAAGCCGCATATGTAGGACGTAGACGTAACATTGTATACACTAACTAACATCATAATACATTCACAAATGTCTGTCTGCTTAGATTTAGCATGTGAGGAGGATAAGCCACAAATACACTTTTTAACATAGTAGCAGCTAGCAGAGCTCCTGCTGCATATTTATCTTACGATTAAATGTAACTACGTACGAGTACGACGTTACTGATTGTAAATAGAATTCTACACTTTGTCATTACTAGACATTTTACAAACACAATTCGCAGCACATTCTTATTACTACCCAAAGGATAGGCTGCCCCGCCAGTTACCTTACTACTTTCTGTACATCTACACTTCATTAACTCCACATATAATAACTTCATGTATTTTTGGTACCTATACGTTATAGAATGTTTCATCTCTGTAGTCGTCTCTTACATTTGCAACTTTACCTAGATGGATCCGTACATGTATCGACTACCTAATAATCTACATCTACAACAACATCTCTCTAAGAAAGAGACATGTACCATTACCAGCATGAGCAAAAGTACCAAATTACAATCCATTCATCCATCCAATACGCCTGAATAACCTTTAAAGTATAAAACCAATATAAATTACCTGAATAACATTCACACAACCATATAAATCATTATCTCTATAAAGTCATAATACAATTTCAATATATCCCTATCTCTACTCTTGAAAGTAAATAGCATTATTACCTGTTCTTGTTATTAGGAGCCAAAGTGTATCGTGTATCCGTACAAGTACACAACAATATTATTACAGACTGCTATCGGCTACGATTCACTCAAGTGCTTATACTATTACATATTTTCTATTATATTCGTTTACCTCAGGATCCTCCTATAACACTGTACACTACGACTACAAATTCTTATATCTGTGTCTTTTGTTAGCTATGTACTGCGTATGTAATTGTGTCTAGTATAGCCGTCTTTAGTCTGCCCAGTGCAGTACGACGCGTAGACTATACTCGACATCTTTATCTTAAATGGGTTGCTTTATAGGTTATAGTTGTCGTAGACATGCATCTCTCTAAAAGGTAATAAGATAAATGGAAAAACTTTATTCCCATAGCCAACAACAAGAAACGACTGTCAATGTTATGTTAGCTGTATAGCTCAGCCACTGCCTCCGGCTAAAAATTGCTCTCCATCCCCTACTTCTTTATAATACAAGAGCTTGTGACGGTCTTTCGTCTGTGACATAAGTTCACTTTTACATATAAAACCTTCTAATATTATGCTTAAGGCGAAATATCCGTACTGTGCGCATTGTTATCTCTTGTGTCATAAAAACTAACAGCTCAGTTTTAGGATTAGGTACTTTTAGGCAGGGTTGGCAGAGGCGTACGTAAATGTTACATCACTTCCAATGCAAGGACTGTAACAGCTCTTCAATTTTTCAATGTATTTATAGCAATACTATTTAAACTAAAAGTGCTGATCATTATTACAATTAATACCTACTGAGGAAAATGAAACATATTAAATACACGTAGGTAACTACTATCTAAAACATCCGTTACAGCTATGGCTCTTTCATGTCGTCAAGATTTTGAGCTGAAAATAATATACATTAAGAGTAGGTATGCGTGTATAGTAGTTAGGTGAAATACTGCCAAACACCTACGTCGTACCTATGACTATGGCCATAATATGACCTATATAAGACACCATTAGAAAGAAAGGCTTTGATTATCAACTGACCTTACACTATTAAGATTTTGTCAGTATAAATGACCACCTTTAGCGATTTTATAGAACTTTATAAAGTCAATTTAGCAATTATGTGCTATAAGTATTTTAAACATGGATAAATCCCTCCCTAGGACAAGAACAATTACATTTACCAATGAGGAACACCCTTCCTCTTATTGATGACTTTACAACCAAACAAACATAGAATTCATTTACTTGTTTTTGAGCCCAATCTTTCACTTTACAGCAGTCAGTACCTGCCTAATCGAAGCAATGCATAAAAAACAAGAAACCAACAATCCATTCAATGTAACTTCTAACAATTGCCAAAAGGAGCATGAAGAAATTTTAAACTACTTGAAGACGCATGTGCATTTAAAATTTAATAAGCCCATATCACTTCGAAACAACCTCTCGAAATATTCCTGCAAGTGAATTAAAATTGACAATTCTAATAAGAGTGGACAACTTACGTACATACGTATAGTTTTATAGTACCATAATGAGAATTGGCAAGAATGACAATTGTCCTATTAGCAATAATTCTTGGTCGCTATCTATACTAACGTATCTCCAATACATAATTAGATGTATGCTCATACAATTCTACAATTTGTATCTGTACGTACCTAGGTAATCCTCTAATACGAATGACTTGTGGAACATTCTGATGTTTTTCTGAACTTAGACCATTAATGATTAATAGACTGCACCCCAATCATATTGCCATTGCCAAATTGCGCCATAGCGTATAGTAAATGCATATCGGTACTAATCGGTAGTACATAATGATGATGTCATGTCATCCGAATAAAATATCATACAAAATATTATTATGCAGTTTTGTAACA
>JABASI010001209.1:0-27130 GCA_019776505.1 Tomocerus nigrus
TGAAGGTTTTATTTCATATTTAGAAAATTGATTATTATGTTTATTTGTATGTTCAGCAGTAAATCAAATTTTGTTATTATTACGCGCGAATATTGCAGTATTTTTCTTTACTTGGCCATATAGGGCCCCGCGCAGACTTGTTGCCCCGGGTCTCTCAAACCCTAGCGCCGGCTCTGCAAATTGTCTGAAACGTCAAAATTCAATATCTTGACAAAAAATTGACATTTTTGGTACAAACTATGAAGAAGCTTAGAAAATATTTTTTGGCTCCGGTAACCCGTAAATAACCAGAATGCAAATCCTCATTCCAAGAGCTGCAAAATCTTATTTTTAAAGCGAAAATGTTTTTGAGCTCCAATACGAAAGTTCTTTAATCAAATGCAATAAATTGTGTTGCAGCATATTAAAAATAAATAATTATCTAAATATCATTAAATAACCATAGATATCAATAAGGCGATAACTATAGTCATAACATACCTATTACTTAAATAATATTATTATGTCCCCTATAGAAATAAATAGCAGGAACCAAAAAATGTCGGCCATGACAAATGAAAAGTAATCGAGAATCGGAGAAGTCGAGCAAAAATTGAGATTAATAGACAATGGGGGGGCTGTATTACATTTTCAGAAACGAAGATGAGTGGAAGTCGTTGTGGCATTCGGAAAAACATGTTAGGTGTAGAGATCAGCTATTGACACACATGGACTGGGCTTGCCAGAAAGATATCTACCGTCTGGACAAAAAAATGAGTGCAGAACCATTGGGCATATTTGTACGCCGATCTGAAGCAAGCACGGTTATTAAGCCATGGAATGGATTCATCAGGTTAGGGTTACAACCTTTAGTATTCCTCAATCACAACTATAATCTCTCCTCCAAAGATATTGCCTTGGTACATCCATTTCTAATCAGAGTGGACACGCCAGTTTTTTGATGCCCCTTGACCATGGCATATTTTTTGGATAGCGAATGCCATAAATTCAAAAATTACCGTAAATACCGTAATTTCTACATTCAGTGGAAACTGGAAACCGCGTGTAAAGGAAATGCCAGGACTTGGTTAAAACTGACCCTTATAGTAGATTGCTCCCGTACATTTGTAAGAATAACGTCCCAAATGCCGACCATAAATCTTGCGCGAGAGTTGGACTAGCCTCGTGCCATCTTTCTGTGCAACCTTATTTTCATTTCCAGTCAACCCAGTGTATAAATTCCGTTTAATATCTTGTTCTCCCTAACCATAAGTACCTACACATAAAACTAAGTAGGTAGTTATCTGAAATGTACGTAACGTTCGTTTATAGTGACGTCCAATTTTGACGTAGACGCAGGAGAAGGATTCGTAAACGTAAATAAGCGGAGCTTTCGTTAGGATCGCAGTCTCTTGAACTGCAGGAAAAGAAAACGACGGAGAGATCGTGAGGCTAACTGGCTGATAAAGGCCGGCAGGCAAATAACGACTACGTAGTTACAATAAGTACAAGATAGATTTTGTGTAGATAGAAACAAGGATGAGCTTACAAAGACAGAGGTCATGAAAAGGGAAGAGCATGGTAACACTGAAACTGTTTGATGGATTGCAGGAGGAGGCGAGAAAGCAAATCTATCACGGACGAATGTTGCAGTGCTGCTGGGTGCACGTGGGAAGAGTACGCCGAGTATTGTCCAGCTCATCGCCGAGTCAGAATTCTCCGCTCTCGCCCCTGAGCGGAGGAATACTATGATCATGTTGGTGACTAGCCCCGGCGGGGAGGCCATGGGATTTGTGCGGGAGCCTAAAGATACACCAGCAAAGGGCAGCATAATTTAAGCACAGTGATTATAATTAAAAATGATATCAATGTTCGCCTCTGCAATAGAAACCCTCAATTCAGCTCTCTGCTAGAACTAAAAATTCTCTGTCTGTCTGTGTAGGCGTGTGGCTTAGGCCTGCAAACTTCCCTATCTGATAATGACACGCTTGTAAGTTTCACTCATTTTCCTCTTCGTTAAAGTCATTAAGGGTGCCATGTAAGTTCTTGTAGCTAACCTATGAAATGTCTATAGATATACCATACCTAGCATAAAATCCAATTTCTGTCTTCTAGTTCAAAGATAAAGCAGTGTGGCAAAATATAGAAAATATCTTCGTGATGTCGTGTGTCTTTTTGTTAAATTGTCTGCAGCTTTTTCTTGTACTGTAGTGGCATTCTTATTATCACATACCTACAACATACTTCTCTACAGATATTCCATGTCAATTCCTACATTTATTGCATCTCCGACAAGAATTGTTTATTGCAATTTGATGATATTGCTCCTAACCTTTTACTTTCTGATTGTAGATAAATCCAATTTTTTCAATGTCCAATCAAAAGATTATTTTGCAATATGGAAATGTTTATTTCTGGGAAAGAGGAGCTAGTTTTCTCCAAATGTTGATAACAGACTTTGTTGACGTACTTGTCAAACAGGGAAAGAAACTTTCTTTAAAACGGAGGCTATACATGTACGTGGGTCAGTAAATATTTTTCTGTTATGCCGTTCCGTCTAGATATTTCAATTTATTGATGGTCAATATAAAGAAAACTTTAATGTAAAAATAGTTGAGAATCCCTTTGTAAACCACTGCTATTGTTGGCACTCACAAGGTAAGACTAATGCCTTTGTCTCCCTTTCTTTTGCAAATCGAATGAAAAGTTAATTTCATCGAAATCATACAGCATTAAAATTAATAAGGAATAATG
The DNA here is from genome assembly GCA_019776505.1 of Tomocerus nigrus. Classification (NCBI taxonomy): domain Eukaryota; kingdom Metazoa; phylum Arthropoda; class Collembola; order Entomobryomorpha; family Tomoceridae; genus Tomocerus; species Tomocerus nigrus. The sequence goes on from JABASI010001209.1 coordinate 2,734, forward strand.
GTTTTAATTGAAAATAATAAAAATCACAGTTCAAAAAGTTTCACTTTTCAAATTTTCTTATGTTCCCCGAGAGGAAAAAATGTCATTATTAAATGATGGTAGCGGCTTTAGAATTACGTTGGTTTTTATAGCGAACATTTAATTTTAAGTGCTGGACAATTCATAAAAGAGGTGTACCTACAGAATAGTTTAGCTGTATTTCGCCATGCTACATATTGCTAGTAAGAATTATCAAATACGGATTATGAATCAAACTTAACCAAGGAATATTCCAACGACACAAATGTTCAAATATTGCCGTGTTTGTATTTTCACTTCAAGTAATCAAATAAAACGAAAACAGGTTTTTGTTATAAGGAAGGGAAGGGCTGTTATTTTCATTGGTGAAATGGTGAGACAGTTTCTTTGTTGCGTGCATACTTTATTTGTGACAAAATATCCACTTGTGATAATACTTGGCGATAATTGAAGAAATTGGTAACCCCGAAAAAGAACTACAGATACACATATCTCGATTTTTTGTACAAAGTAGCATGTAAAAAAATCATGCACTGTCAAGAACGATGTCAGCAGTCAAAGATGTTAATTCTTACAAACTTTTCTGTTTATACTACGTAGCTTTGTAACTGCACGGCTAATATTATATTATAAATTATAAGATAATTGGAGTTGAGCCTATTAGTAGGTGCGTATTGCATATTATTATGCTGCCCACTGCTATTATTTGTACTTGCTAGCACGAAGTTCAACTCTTTGTCCGAGGGTCGTCAGAGCTAATGAAATAAGAGCGTAACAAAGGACGGCTAATTTCTGTTTTGCATAACTGACGGTAACTAATGAGTCGCTCGGAATGAAGAGACGGGATGGATGGATGGAGTTAAGCCGGACTGTCGGCTGTCATGTCAAACTGATAACCCATTTACATCTACTTGTTTACTCCTGCCACTCTCCTCCAGTCAACGAGTCACACGGACGTTAATTGCTCTGCTCCTTTCTCCGTCACGGAATAACCAACTTTCACTCATTCAGCCTCCACACTTTCTCTCCTACGCTCCGTCGCCCTCGTCACTCTTCAACTCTTGTCTTTTAACCTCCTTATAAAACAGACTTGACTATAGGAGGACACAACAAACAAACAATTATTGCATCCTTTCCTGGATAAAATATATTCAGTGAAATATTCCATATTTTCAGTGAAAACAACGGGATTACTCAACATATTTAGTTGTAGATATTTCTATTTCGCACATCCGGAGACAACTCCAATGCGTGCGCTATTTTTCTGATCAAATAAGCCTTAGATAGATAGATACACACACAGACAGACTGATATTATGCATTTCCTATAAAGTGGGGTGTGGAGAGATCCATTTCTGACCAAGCCGTTTTGTGAATAAAATATTTCCCGTGTGTGTCTGAATTTTCGGTTACCGAGTCTGTTTATAGCAGTATTGTGATTTTATGCAGAACCTAAGCTAGAAATATAGAAATTATTATAAACAGATGACGTCAGAGGGATAATTATAATTTATTAAAGTTGTTGCGATTCACTGATACAAGCAAAGTAAATACGTAATGAGAAAAGTAGCTCGTCAGAGTGGCAGCTGTACAACAATTGTTATTAATTTATGTCTGTTGATAATCGGTGCGTAACGGGAAGGGATTACCGTCTACATTAATACGCATCAAAACTGCAGAGACAATAAAATCCACTTTAGAATCCGCCGTTCATGCTATTTACAGCAGCGAAGGTCATTATTAGCATTTAAAATTAGCATGCGATCCTCTTAGTCCCCAATTACTATTCTCTTTGATCTATCAGGCTACAATGATAATGATAAGACACAGCCGTAGCTCGTAGGAGAGAGAATAGGAAAGTTGATAAATAATGATCCCGAATTCTGTTAGTTTTAGCCTTTCTGTCTTATTTGAATACATTAACTCTGAATTTTTACTGCGATATGCTAAAATAAATAGGTTCCGATGCCCCTTTACGCCCACGCCTATGCTCATAAATCCAGTTAACATTAATACAGTTCTGATATCTTCTGTCAAATTGAAGCTTTCTGGATGAATATGATAGATAACGGAACCTGCCACCAACTATCATTTAAGAATTATAGATGGTTCACTTCCCAATCTTTACTAAACGTATAAATATTTGTCATAATATCTATATGAATAGGGATAATTTTTTTTAAATTGTTACACTAAATGATACTCTCAATTAAATGGATCGTAATGATGAGAACTGATGACTTCCCTAAGCAAATCGTACTTCTCTCACTGGTCTATTAATTTTTGAACACTCCATAAGGAATCGAATGGCTGACTGGCTTGTATTATTTATTTGGGAGTTCACTTGAATGGTTTTTTCCAACTTATTGTTACAAGAAGTCCTCAATTGGTCTGATTCCAGGGTTGCGGTGGACGAAATAGAGTGGTTGGATAAAATGGGACAAAAATGGTTTTAACCACATGAATTTTATCCAGGTGGATAGTGAATGGATGGATAAAATACATAAGTAACGTGAAATTGGTAACACATTTATTATAAATTTGATTAAGTTTGTCCTTTGAACTTGACTTTTCAGCATGTTGTCACCCATTTCTAAATCTTTTTCATAAATCAACAGCTTTTACTTGCTAATTAAATTTCTGTAGTGCATTGAGTATTACGTGCCCCGTAGTACGTATATGTATTTCATCCATCTTAATGTTGTCCGGTTTTATCCATGTGGATGGATGAAATTAAAAAAAACCATTTCATCCGGACAATATACAACACTGTCTGATTCATGCGAAAGGTCTTTCTTTCTGTTCCGTCGTTAGTGAACGGACGGCCCTTAATGCCTCTCAACAAATTTGTACTACCAGCATCCCACTAGCATTTCCGGATTGGTGGATACTTCGATGGCTTAGATGGCCAGACGGCGTGATAAAGATTCCGCATCATTACTTACAATTAGTAAAAATAGAGTAACAATAATGTTTGATGTGTCACTTTGCCTTCATCTATCTGTGGGTGTACAGATATGCGGGATTTTGGTACAAATTAAGCGCCATTCGGACATAGGCAGCACTCGCCCAATACATGTTGCAAATTCATAATAATTAGAGATTACGTAAGAAACTCTTAATTCATAAATTTTCATCTTCGTCATTAGTATACAGAATAAACCGTTCATTCACTAACCACAAGTAAGGCAAAATTAATTTAAGTTTGGCTTGCTAACTATGATATTCATGTACCGCTTTTTTACCGAAGAGTATTATCAAAGTAGGGTTTCTAGTAGCAGTAGACTGCACTCCATAATTCTCCCCAAAAATCCTTTTTTTCGAATGCCCAAATGTGCCATATCTCGTTTTGTATTGGTAACAGGAGATGAATAAATTATATGTAATTAGATTTTGATGGTAGTTACATTACATGCAGTTAGTATTGCATTGCCAGTATAACGCCTTTGTTCGAATTACTTAGTTGATGACAATGAGATGCAGATTGGTAGCGGAGAAAACAAGTGCCACGATGGAGCGAGGAATAATAATAATGATTTCATTTTTATTCAAATAATAGAGCATAAAAATGCATTAGTAAACATTGTCATTGTACTGTTTAACTTGCCAAAACCCAACTAATAAATATTTGAAATATTTTCTACAAACCCAAAAGCACACAGAGCCAAGAGACACACATTTCCGTTGCAGAACGAACTGCCACGAAAGACGTGAGAGTGAGGAGCCACTCCACCCATCTAATAAAAACAAAGGCTTCTAATTGATAAAAAGTGCCAGCAGGATCGCCATTAAAAATTATGTCCCCCAAAAATCATTGTGGATGAATAGTGTGACAGGAGGGGAATGAATGTGGCTTTTTCGTCTGTGTTTCTGATTGGGTGACGCCTCGCCCAATGTCTGTCAACGATGTGCTCTTTCGGCGTGTGCACCCGCACCAACTAAACATTACCGCTACCCACCGTAACCTACCGCTCCTATAGTCGCTACAACTACTTTACTACACACTACAACAGAGTTATTAATTATATCATACGAGTACGACTCATTGTCAGTCGCCGTATTGACTGCATGCAAAAGCCAGGGCCCCAGCGAGACACTTCCACACACAAGGGACAAGGCATGACGGAAGAAACTGTCAAAAGTTATTCCCGCTTTTCTATACAGTCAGTACCGTAACCAAATGTCATACTGGTAGCTGGGTGCACAGATAAATAAATTATCGCAGCATAAGGATAGGTCAACTAGTATTCATCTGCTCATTGAGTCATTGCCCAAATTCAAAAACGGAGACATAAGGACGTCGGGAGATGTCCATTCTTTGCAGACAGATCATCTGAGAGAAGAAATACAAACTGGTATCTCATCCACCCATCCAGAAGCACATGACACTGGCAATGAGAGCAGGAAACGTAGCCTTATGCTACTATTGACAATATTTAGCTACGCACCCAGCGGTGGCTTTTGTACATACACACAACGTGCTATAAAATATCAAATGATAGAATACAATAGAATTCTCCTTAAGTGCACATGCACCTTTCGCACATTTAGTGGTGTTCCATGTTATTACCGTAGGTATAGCTTAACCTAATTTGTAATCCTCATTTGGCATTCCTTCCACTACTTACTACTCCACACCCTCCGTCTCTAATAATTTAATTCCCTTTTACCTCTATCATATCAAAGCTTAGATAAACAATTACATTTAAATAGGCAGCTCAAGTTCGAGACGTTGCTCAACTATGACGTAGACTATTGTCGGCACGGCCTAAGCCAGTTCAGTAGTTTCCTCAAACTTACACATAATATTATTATTATTTTACTTTTCCTTTGGTCCCCATTCTCCTTTACAATCTCTACCACAGGTGGGTTTCTCCAGGCACACAACACTGCACTACTTTACTACTATTTATAAGCATACAACTTTTCTTGCTAAATTTAAATAAAACTTTGTCCCTGAGGCCAACCTTTATTCTCCACGGAATTTGATAAAAATGGGTTACCTACGGGGCTGATCATATCTTAATAAATTGTGTTTAAATATCTCAAGGATTTTTTGATACTGAGTGAAAATTACGTATCATGGTTTAAAATTTCTAACTTCACCCCACAAGGAATGATTTGATTTGGTTCAAGATTCGCCCAATTCAACAAATGCTACGGAACTCCGAAATATAAGTCGAATAACTATAGAATGTCCACATGACAATATAATATTCAATTAGACTAGATAAGAAATTATTTTTTAATTTGAAATGTCTGTAGGTATACTACGTCTTAAAACCTCTGACAGGCTGGCCTCTTCTCGTTCGTTACATCAAAGTCACAAAGAAACAACGCCTCTTACAATAAGCTTAATAAATAATAATTACACATGATTACTAAATAATTACTAAATACACTAAACTAATTATTTATGAATTAAAAGTTGTAACAATAAAAACAAAAACATCTTATTCATTTTGAGATCACCAATGTACTGTAAAATTGTTTATGTGTGGGTTTCCTTTCCATTCTGGTTTCTTAGAATTTGCGAGCGATTAGATACATACTTACTACATAACTAGCATTTCATTTCATCTTTTGTTAATTGTAAGCAACCCTAATGTTTTGATGTTTGGCTGTCCCTTCGTCGTGATGTCGTTTCCTGGCCCTCTTCTCCACCCACCCACCGACCCACCTCCTTAATCTTCTTTCCCGATCCCTTCATCAATCCCATCAAAAAACGCCATGTCGTCACAACGAAGTTTAACCAACTCGTTCCTTTCAAAGGATTTCGAGTGGTTTGGTGGCACAATCTCAAAACTGACATTCCATTTAGGGCCATCATATTTATTTGTTCACAGGAGCCTGCCTATACTTATCTCATACGTCACTCCGACCTCCAGTTTGCCAGTTTCAATAGGAACAGCAAACATCAAAGCACATGAGTTAATGCACGTGTAATAGTTACTAACCATAATTATTTTAAACAACAATGACCAATGAAGCATTTGCAATAATTTGAACATTAAGGTTAGGCCAGGGTTAGGCTGACTTCGTTTCTCGCGTTTCCTTCATTTTTCAAACTTTCGCGCACATTTTGGTAATTAAGAAATGGAATTGAAAAACGTTCAGTGATATTCAAAGACAAACTATTTATGTAGGAAGTGAACCTCTGAAATTGTCGAATTTATTTGCAACCACGCGAGAATTGTTTGAAAAATAAAAATATGAAAATTTTAAATTTTACATCTTCAAAAAGAAATGCTGAAATAGTGAACCGATTTTGAATTGACTTTTTTATTTGAGTTTGCTCGGATAAGTAGCTCGGACATAATTCTCTTATATTTCCAAAAATTTCATTTTAAACGCGCGAAATTTCGGTTTGAAATAAAAAATCTTACAAAAAGAGGACGCACGAGTTTTTCGTGGTATTTAACAGAAAAGTGCAACTTCATTTGCATTTTCACACAGAAGTTTCTACGGCCTCGACAAGTCTGCCTTTTCCAGTCCAAAACACTTTGATAACTGGGCACCTGCGCACAGCGAGTGCAACCACTGTACAGGGTGTTATAATATGAGGTTCGCCTATATCACTGCAGAGTGAAGGCTCTGGGCGCAGGCCACGTGACGGGCCTACTGCCAACTCCTTTTAACATTGCATTGTTGTTCAGAAGGCTAGAAGCTGTCTCTCTCGCAAAACCCATTCGCAGAAATAGTCTAAAGACTCATCATACTCCCCTACCAAGTCCCCTAAAAACAGCCTCCGACCATTATCGCCGGCCTCATTCGAACCATGGTTATGAACACAGACATGATGACTATTGCTAGCCGTCTTAGCCACCGTACCACGAAGGTCGGCTAGCACTGCACAGTGGGCAGGTACAGGACATTGGATTTTGTCTCCTCAAAAATGTGCTGTTCGCCTTTGACCTCCAGTAGTGTGTTAGTGTATGACTCTGTAACTACAGGGTATCTCATAATACCATACTGTCTGTCTGTGTTATTTTCCCATGAAATACGTGTCCTGGGATTCCCTAGGTTGCTATAATAATATGGATTAGATATTCTGAGAGACCTTGTGTGTTTACTGGCTACATGTGATGAAATTCACTAGAAGCTGCAATTTTGCAAGTGAAGCACTCTATTGTTGTCTAGTGATTGAAGCATAATATTGCTGGTACAGTGAACTATAATTAGGATTATGCGAACGCCCTCACTTTCTTCGAGTGTGTTGAGTAAATTGGACGAGTAGTGACAAGTGAGAGTTATTAACAATTCAATGAAAAAACATCTAATGAAATTATAATCTACTTAACTCATATCCCCGTATTATAAACTATTATGCCCATATTAATTATATTAATATCCTTTCGTATTATGTTTAGTTTATAGCATTCGTAACGAGACTATCATCATCTTTGTCCAAATAAGAAAATCAAAGAGGGAATTTTCGTTTTCATTGGTTTGTCGGTGGCTTAAATATGCACAATAAATGCTTACACCAATAATGCACTGGCCTTGAACAAAAATTCCGGTCTGTACATGTACAAAACTATCCGTTCCTGATCACAAGTTGCGTGTTATTGCTTCTTGTATCCCTTATTTGGACAAGGCACAAATAATCACGATTACTTTCACTATGCATTAGCAGTTAGCCAGCGTATACTGCAAATCGTCTATTAAGTCGCTTAGAGCCCGCCTCATCAATCAACATGTAGCAAGACAATAATAATATTATAAGTAGTACCTAGGTAGTATACTCGTAGCTCAAAAAGTGGGCCGGCCGCCACTGACACTACAGAAAATAAATATTAAATAATAAATATGATTTTAAAGCCGCCTCCCCCAATTTCTCTTACACCTACTACTTTTCCTTTGTAAAAATCGTAATAAGAGATCTTTGGATTTTATAAGAGATCTTTCGTTAAGTTATAAATTTCCATTAATTTTTGTTAATCATTTATGTGGCTGATGTCCAAGTGGAAGTCCATCACGGATGACAGCAGCCACTGTACTTTTGGTCAACATTCCCTAGTCCTATATATAGCTACAGTTACTGAGAGCTCAAACATGTTACATTTACTGGAATATTCAAATGTCTTTAATGCTGATTTTCACTAAGCGCAGCTCCTGACTTATTAGAGGATTTTAGCAGATACGCAAGAGCTTACTGTGAGTTTTCGTGATCGCAAAAGAGTTTTGCGAACATACCGCACCACTTCCAGCGTCGACCCTTCATGTGTTTATGCTGACGTACCTAACTACCTACCTACTTATTAGTATAAATACATTTCGTGAGTAAAATGCAATCAATCCCGATTGGAAAGATATAACCGTTCGTCTGTCATTGTCTCGTCACCGAAATGAGTAGCATCACTTTGGAATCTCCGTACTACCGTTGGCTACAGGCTGAAACTGCTGCGCCCTACGGATCTACTTCTTGCGTGTCAATGTAGACAGATCCCACGATTCCTCTACTCTCATCAACGTGACGAGTTTACAATTTAATATCTAGGCAATCTAATCTTGAATGCTTCCTTAAAACGACGACGAATCCGATGGACATTGCTATTGCTTGGCTGGTGAGACGAAGAACTCCTAAGAACTCTTCTCCCCCCTCTTCCTAACTACATGGCAGCTTTCTTCTCTGGAGCGCTTGTCGCTTGGGATGATGACCTCCTCTTCACCGGCATGAAATCTGCACACAAATAAACAATTTCAGTAAAGATCCATTTTTGAAATGGAATCACAACATGACAACTCTTAGTTTGTGAATATTTGACATTCTGGGAGGCTAAGGGAAGGAAATAACATCAAAGCCAGAAAATAGCACATTCCGTCAAGTGCAGTAAGAAGACACTCTGAAGCAAATATTAGTCGAGGCGAGGGATGAAAATGATGAAATAGGTGAAAGGATATTTACCTTTCATGGTCGTCTGTTTGGCGGGCCTCTTCTTGATCCGGACTTTGCAGTCGCTGTCGCAGGTCTGGAGAGTGGCTGTGCTGGGGTCGGACGGAGGAAGGGATTCGTAGAGCGACGTGGAGGAGGAACAGGAGGAGGAGCAGTCTTCCGGCGGGGACGGGATGGGGATGGTCAGGGGGTCGATTTGTACAGGGGGACTTCGGTTCGGAGACGGGAAAGAATACTGACTGCTGGCTGAACTCACGCTCTGACTCTCCTGAGACGAGCTCCTGGTCAAACTAGTCCCGACGGACGCCGACGAGCCCCGCGGGGGCAGCTGGGAGGAGCGGCCCTCCCGCTCGTCCCCTTCGCTCTCCCCACTCCCACTGCCCCCGCCGACGTCACTTGCCGTGCCGCCTGCAGCACCGCCCCACCTCGACTCCCCAGGAAGAACAATTAGGAGGGACTCTCTGTCAGACACGTTTCTGGAGCAGAGGGCGTCCGAGGAGGACGCGGTAGACGTCGAAGGGGACGGGGCGGCAGTGGAGGCGGCCGACAGGAACGGCAGTCGACTGAAAGCGTAAGACCTTGGCACTTCGCTGCTCGACGAGTCCTCTCGTCGCCCCTCGCCACCTAGAGAGACCGCTTCCCATTTGTACCTGAAATCAGCGCACTCCACATTAAATGGTGACCTGTATAAGACAGACCTTTAGAGAGACACTGGAGTTGATTCAAGTGATCAGGTAAAAGTGGGCTACTGTCCAGACGTACCTTCCCTCTAAGGGCTTCTCTTTGTCGAAGTCAAAATTCCAGCGCTGTATGTCCCTATCCCGCATTTCAATGACTTTCTGACGGGCATATTGAGTACTCTTCGGGTCAGGGACGCCAAACAGGTTTCTCGCGATATTCTTCCTGGAAGGCTTGAAGGCCGTTTGGGACAGACTGGACGTTTCCGGTCCAAAAAATCGATTGGGAGCAGAAGAGAGGCTGTAGGACGACGCTAAGGAAGTGGTCAAGGGATTGTGACGATTTTGAGCCAACAGATCCCGGGATAGATCCATATTCGGTGGACACACATGCGTACTCATCTTCCTGGCGGCTTCCACCGAATCGGGAACTGACCACTCGCTTTCCTCCTCTTCGGCCAGTTCTTTAGCGCTACAAGTAACACGCTAGTAGACTGTTACTTTCCATGTCCTAACAATCTTTTCCCGTTATTCCAGATCCACAATAATCCATTGTCGATCCTTGTCTACAAGTACACAGTAAATCAATTCTTAAACATTTTAAAAGCGAATTCGTTAGCTAATTACTATTTATGTCTTGCACAAAATACAGTTTAAAGACAAAAGCGTAACGTTTTTTCGTTTGTCTGCCGAACTCAACTTATTATTTCATCAGTCCAAGTCCAACTGAGATAAATTTGAAGTGTGTGTAGGGAATAGGGATTATTGCATCACATTCACATATGACATACACGGGTAGCTCTCAAAATTGTCAATGGTCAATGGCTACAAACTCATTTACGACAACAGATATAGAGAATAGAGCCATTGACACATATACACACATGTTACATACAATATTGATCTTCCATTTTCATAAATACAAGTAAACGACATAATATAGAAAATCAAAGATTAAATTTACTTGTTTATTTTTTGCGATTTACCCGACACCCGAGGACGTAAATATGTATGTACCAAGAGCGAATATACGTAAAATAGTCAATTGAATTACAATTTTGAGTGATATCTGGTTTGAACCATTCAACGAACCCCATTTGTTTTGTTCACCATGCAATTCGCAGTATTAAACAATTTGGAATTTGCTGAATAACTGATAATTTAATTGATTCCCGAATTCAGTAGTCGCACACAACTCAAAACGCAGTACAGTTGACAGTCAACAGTGACAATAAATCAATTTTCATCAAATGTCAAACATCAAACAATGAATGATGAACAAAGAAACTTTCCATTTCTTACTGTCAACTGTCAATTGTTTTTGAAATCAAAGTTAGGCGGATGGAATTTAGTTGACAAATTACAGATGAAACAAACCAATTTTAAATTGTACGCTAACACTAACAACTAAAGATTAGTTTTCAATTGACAAAACAAATGACGACTATTCAATTTTTGACTTACTTACTTTTGACTTCTTATTTATTTAGATGACGTATTTTTCGATATCTTTATCTACTGATGAGTGTAGTTTATTGTCCGGAATTCGAAATTGCAATCTGCAATATTTATCACTGAATACTACTAGCAACTAGGTCAATGTACAAGTAAATTAGCACATTTGACATTCAACATTTGGTCAAGTAACTAACAACTAAATTATTGCACTACTTAAACAAACTTAAATAATTGTTTTTTAAACTTATTTGTTATTGGAGTATATTTAATTTACACTTCACTTGACCTGAAAAACAAAATAAATAATAATGATTGAAATTGAATCAAATGCGATTGTTCGATGGTTGACTGGTTATGGTGATTGGATGTGGTTGTGGAATAAGTTGAATGTACTCAAGAATGAAGAATACAGTATGTCCATATTGTTAGCTACAACGCAGAGTAACAAATAACAAAAGAGGCCTCACTTCATATAAGCATCAGCTAAATTGTGGTTGATTCTATGCATCCAATCCTTCTTTTCTTTTTACGCCAAAAGATGTCAAAAGTCAAAAGTATAAGACTTTTACAACGTTTGCTATTAAAAGTTAACCGAAAATATTATTTTATCTCTTCCACTCTGAGCACTTTAACAGTAAAATTTGCATTTATTTGAAAAATAGATTCTTTCATATCACATTGTTTCTTCAATAAGACATCTAAAAATTCATTAAATATCGAATGGTTGCATTGCTTACAATTTTACTTTACAATTGACGTGCTATTTATAATATCTACGGTTTTGAGTTTGTAGAGTGGAGGAAAGCAAAAAGAGAGATCGTTGCTGGCTAAAGAAACATACTGTAGCATACACGTAACGTCGTCGTTCGTTACTGTATTGCATTATTGCATATTGGGAGAATAAACTCGTAAGAAGGTCGCGGCATATGTAGCGACTTTTTGAGGGGTAGTAGTACATATCCGAACGCCAAATGGTATATATTCGAACGCCGAATGGTACATATCCGATTTCTGAATGGTACATATACGAATTACGAATGGTACTTAGCCGAATCCGAATATCAAAATGCCACAAACCACTTTTTAGATGTGGGAACGGAACCATCGGACCCGCAAATTTTCTAAAACCACAAAATCCAAGAAAATGTACAAAAATCGAGCAAATTCCAAAAACCTTTTTAAAGTCACAAAAACTTGGCAAATTCCAAAAACCCTTTACGACAGGAGCTGAAAAGTGAGTGTTTGGTCTACGATAAGCTACGGGACAGACTCCGAGCCAAGTAACTTGGTTACGGGTTCCTCCCATACGCGACTAAAGGAATAAACCGACTTTTCAGTTAAATTGCGTTTGCTTTAGAACATATCGAAAGACGGTTTTTATTTCATATATTCTAAAACAAACGCAATTTAACCGAAAAGTCGGTTTTTGTTTGGTTTATTAAAAAAACGAATGCAAGCCGTAACAGTAAAGCTCGCCCTTAAAGGGCATTCTATACACATGGCGTAAAAGCCCGTGCACAAAACTAAAATCTTGAATTACATGAAGAAAGATTATATCTACATCTGTCTTGTCTTGTTGTTAAGGTACATGTATCTTGTATTGCAAATATAACGAAATGTTTGACGCGCAGTGGAAGCAGCTTCCATTTTATATTACCTAAATATTTAATAAATAATAGAAACGGTACTAAGTTTTTTAAGCCGCCTTAATATAGAAGCAGTATGCGATGTTTTATACCGCCTTAATATTTAATATTTTATAGAAGCAGCAATCGATATTTTATACCGCCCTAATATTTAATACATGGTAGAAGCAGCATGAATAGTTTTATACTACCTGAGTATAATGGTAGAAGCAGTTTGAAATCCATTATACAGTGACTTTACTATAAAATGTAATATCATATAGGAGCAGTATAGAATGTTTCATACTATCAATCATTCCAAAAACTCACTTTTCAGCTCCTGTCTTTTTTGGAATTTGCTAGATTTTTGTGCTTTTTCTTCGATTTTTTGGTTTTAGAAAATTTGCGGGTCTTATAGGTTTGTTCTCACCTCTAAAAAGTTGTTTGTTACATTCGGATATATAACCCTTAGATTCGGAATCGGTTAAGTACCATTTGGAATTCGTAAATGTACCTACCATTCGGAATTAGGATATGTACCATTCGGCGTTCGGATATGTACCATTAGGCGTTCGGACATATACCATTCGGCGTTCGGATATGTACTACTACCCGTCGGTAGTCGGTAGTGTAGACCCTTTTGGACAGTGTAGTGTGTAGAGTAGTTAGAGAGTATTAGTGTGGAGTCAGTGGAGTAGCTAGAGAGTATTATATAGTGTGGAGTGTGGAGTCAGTGGAGTAGCTATAGAGCATAGTGTAGGTAGAGTAGAGTTTAGTTTGCTGGCTCAGGGAACAGACCCGACACCCGAAGCGAAGTCACCCGATGCACAAACCACAGCCACGTGCCGCCCGACGTTTAAAATATAATGTCATTGAATTCCAGAAAATAAACTTAAAAATCATATCTCAGTGATGAAGATTAAAAAAAATCTTTAACTGTTTCTAAACCACAAAACGACATTAAAGAAACGACGGGCTGGAAAATTGAACTGGCAGGGGACAGAATAAATTGCAAACTTTAAAATTAGATCTAAATTTGGACACGACACACTTTTTTCCAAATCAAAATATCAATGCTTTAAAAAATGTATGCGTTTTCGAAAGAAAATTGCAGCTTCTTGGATTTTAAAAGGGCAATTTTAAAGTTTCAAAATGAATATGTTAATGTTTTTAAAATAAAGATGTTAAAGTTTAAATTTTGAAGATTCAAATTTCAGAGCTTTGAAAATTAAAATGCTAATATTTTTAAAATGAAAACGTTAGCGTCCAATAGTCCTAAAATTTACAGCGTCCGGTCTTTGTAGCGATCGATGTTCCTCTTATATCTTTTGGAATTCTCATGTCAAAAATCTGTCGCGATGTGCTAAACATTCATGCCTTCTTTTAAAGAATCTAAAATCGACCATAATTACTATATACCAAATTTTTACGTTTCAAGTTCCTAATGTATTCTGTCAACTGTCTGTTCAATTTTCGAGCCTGTAGTTATTTCGAGTTTATTTTGTGATTTAGAAATAGCTAATCGATTTTTTAAAAACTTTATCGCTGAGATACGAGTTTACCGCTAATTTGCTGAATTTAAATTATATTTTGAACGTCGGTTATCGGGTGAGGTGGCATTGGGTGTCGGGGCGTCGTGTGTCGGGTGGGGTGGCTTAGGGTGTCGGGTCTCTTCGATGAGTTTAGTTTACTCAGTTAGCTTGCGTAGTCAGCTTATTACTAAGCTACGTGTACGTGTTGTCCGTTCCGTACTTTGGATTCAGTGTTTAGCAGCCGCTAAATACGAAGGAACTTTGACAAAACTTCACACGCCTGTTTTTCTATTAACATTTCTTAAAAATGGGTCCATTTAAAAGTAAAAGTCTGACATACTGTGGCATTATTTTGCTCTGCTATTATAATATAAATATAGTCATAGCCGAAACTGGAGGAAAGGGGGAGTCGCAGATTGATGACGATTTAGATGAGGAAGAGACAGCACCGCCAACGCAGGTACCGCAACAAACCAATAGTAATAATTATTCAAACGCGGACGGACGGACAGACAGACAAGGAATTAACAAATTCCCTGTCTCTGAAATTTCTAAGAAATGTATCGGTGGGCACTGAAAAACATGTTAATCATTAGTTAATTGATGCGGGCGTACTGGAATGACTCTATAGTAAATTCCTTGATTGTAGTAGGCCTAGCACACACACTCTTTGATTTTATATCTATGGATGGTTCAGTATCAGTATGTGTGTGAGTGAGAGGTCCTCTCCTCCCTAGCTATGCCTGTATCAATTGGCTGACTTGCAAAGAAGTCATAAAGTGTCTGTCTATTGCGTGTAGTCAGCCACTTACGGGTCGAATGTCGGCATACCCACCCCGTCCATGAAGCGTCTATTTAATATCTAAGTTGATTAAATAATAATAATAATATTTCCAACTCTGTCAGTATTTATTGTATTCTGACAACCTTGCACAAGTTGGGTGGAATGTTGGAAATAGTTGAAATGAGTTATAGTTGAGCCGATGATGCAGCTATTTATTTGTCTTATAATTAGCAGAGCACGGGGAGTGACTTCGACATTGAGTATATAACGCCGACTCCATCTGGGCCAGTCTACTTTTCTGAAAATTTTGACGATTTCGATATTGCCAAAAAGAAGTGGGTCGTGTCAAGGGCCCAAAAGGAGGAGCAAGACAATGTATTTAAATATGATGGGCGTTGGGAATTCGAGCTTCCTCAGAGGCAAATTTTTCCTCTGGACCGAGCTCTTGTTCTCCGCTCCAGCGCTAAGCATGCGGCTATATCGGCGAAACTGGAGAAACGATTCGATTTCAAGGACAAGCCTCTTTTTGTCCAATATGAAGTCAATTTTCAAAACGGAATGGATTGCGGTGGGGCATACATAAAACTATTGTCTTATTCAAAGGAAATGAAATTGGATAAATTTCAAGACAAATCGCCATACACCATCATGTTTGGCCCTGACAAATGCGGCAGTGACGTCAAGGTAAGCTTCAATAAGACAACGCAAGTCTCTACTCTTTTAATTTCATTTCTCAAATCTCATTCTTTTAATAATCCTTAATATTATTTTAACAGTTGCACTTTATTTTCCGACACAAAAATCCAGTCAATGGGTCTTTTGAGGAGAAGCATGCAAAAAAACCATCGAATCGGGTTGAAGACATTTTTACTGACAAAAAACCGCACGTGTATCGTCTTGTCGTGGTAAGGAAATATTATATTATTTGGGTAGCAATTCTTTCTTGTACTATTTGAACAAGTGACTGATTGATGTGTACGCTCTTGTAGAGACCAGACAATAATTTTGAAGTACACGTGGATGGGCGAGTGGTAAACAAAGGAAAGTTATTGGAAGATATGGAACCCCCAGTGAACCCTCCAAAGGAAATTGAAGATCCCAACGACAAGAAACCAGCTGATTGGGATGAAAGAGAGAAAATTCCTGATCCAACTGCTGTGAAACCCGATGACTGGGATGACAATGCTCCTCCAAAAATTCCAGATCCCAAGGCTGTGAAGCCTGAGGGTTGGTTGGATAATGAACCGGTAAAAATTAATCCCTCCTAAGATAAATAAGCTACTAAGCTACTATGCTACTTCCGTTGAAAATGTTTCATAATCTTAACCCTCGATATTCCTGCCTGACGACAATAGTCTACGCCCATGCAAATGTTCTATTTTTCTTTGATTCATTCTTGGTCTTACATAATTTTTGCTATAAGCTGTAATGTAACTATAATCAGGCGGAAACCAAACCCACACCACACACAACTGCACACAGTAACAAACTTCAGTTACGTCGCCAGGCAATTGCTTCACTCTCTTGCCTCCCTGGACCTTTAATCTATGTAGGTATGCAAATCCGAATGATCTGGAAATCTAAAGATTTCCAACCAATCCCTTCCCACACCTCCCAATACCCATATAACTAATGAAGGCGATTTCGATAGAAAATCCCCTTTACTTTCCGTGTTACTATTCAGTAGTCGAATAATTCTTAGTATGGTTTATACTTATTTTCTATAAATTAAATACAATTTGCACCGCTAGGGTAAATCTTTTCTTACCAGAAAAGTAAATCACTCAAACACGCACTCATCACATTTTTCGGAGTTAGGAAGGAACATTCATCCAATGTTTGATATTAACCGGCTTTTTAAGATTTTTGCCAGCTAGCCATCAATTTTAGCCGACGGATGAATTGGCCATTAACCAAAGCGGCCGATGACCAAAAGCAATGTAAAATATTTTTGGCAAGCAGTAAAAATTAGTTTAGCCGGCTAAAAGGCCATTTTTGCCAGCTACCATTTTAACCACTAGCCAGTGGCTAGTCAAATACTGATTGCATCACACTTCACACTCCCACATAACCAATTCCCATCATATTTTCCCTTAGACTGTTGTGTATGAATGTTAGGGAGGCAAACCTACGGACTGTAGCGTGGCGTAGCTAATTAATTACGATGGCCGACATGTGGAGAACACATTTGATGCATAGGGTTACAAGTTGCAATTGCAGCTCAGAGCTCATAATATTATGCATCTACCTTGCACTCTTATGGACCTTTAAGTTTTGTCTTTTGAGTGGAGTCAGTCAAATGGGATTTTCTAATGAGGAAATGCTTAATCATGACTTGTGCTTGTTTGGCCATTAGGAGATGATTCCTGATCCTAGCGCAAATGTTCCTGATGACTGGGATGAGTCTATGGATGGGTCGTGGGAAGCCCCACTTCTAAGTAACCCTGCCTGCAAAGATGCCATCGGCTGTGGTCCTTGGAGTGCACCCATGATAGAAAACCCCAGTTTCAAAGGCATGAGCACATCTATGACGTATATTATCGCACATGGCACAACTATTAACGCCTTCCTGGGACACTTTTATCATTTGAAATCTGACCGATTTATGACGAGTGTATTATTTACTTGTAGGAAAGTGGAAGCCTCCGATGATCTCCAACGCTAACTACAAGGGAAAGTGGACTCGAAGAAAAATCGCCAATCCAGACTATTTTGAGGATAAAGAGCCTTTTAAGATGACATCCATTGTGAGAGACCTTTAAATGTTTTTAAAAAATTTAATCCAAGTCCTTTCGAAAACAAAGGTACCTAATCATCAAGTCGATTATAACAATTCTTAATTGGGGTTTGGATTGATGATTAGGGCGCCGTAGGTCTTGAAATCTGGACAATGACCGACATGGTTTTATTTGATAATTTCATTATCACCGATGACGAGGACATAGTCAATGATTGGACGACCCAAACATACGAGTTGAAGCGTCGTGTTCTTGATCGAGATTCGGTACAATTTTATTGCAATTAATACATTTTAATTTTTAATCTTCTCAGTACAAGCTCATTATGCGTCTTAAGCCAAATCACCAGCTCTGCATCAGATTGTTCGACCATTAGTCCAATCAATTTAGGAGCAAATACGAGAAGTGTATTAAACAAATAATAATTTACCTAGATCAACAAAATCTTTCAAATCCAAATCAAGGCAAAGATGATGAGTAAAAGTCAAAAAAGTATTACATTAGTCACAATGAAATAATTAAAATTTAATTATTTCCGACAAAAATAGTTTCCTATTGCCTAATAATAATAATAATATTGCTTTATTCACATGTCAATTGTGTACAATCAATGCAAAAGATCGATATCAGTAGGCACAATCTAAACCGGTCACTGCAATCAATTACATTTTTTTGTTCAGGTATTTTAATGTAGATTTACAGGTAATTGTGGATTTAAAAACTTGTTGAACATTGAACAGTTGATTAAGAGATTTGTTATAAGCACAGAAAACTTGGTACGGGCGATTTCTGAAGCGGATAAATTACAAAACTGGGACTTGGTCTCTTTTGTTCTTGTACTGTTTGATTCCGATTCTTGTCTACGTGTTCTATTTGTGCCGCTACTGTAAAGAAGAAGAGGTAACTGTCAGTCATTAGCTCCTGTACTCATGTAGACTTTTCTCTCATGTAGGAGGGCGTAGTCAGCCGTATCGTCAACTATAGTAATGCTCACCCTTGGCTTTGGGCAATTTATATATTCGTCATTGGATTACCCCTTGTACTCTTTTTCACCTTTTGCTGCGGAAATAATCAGGTAGACACCTCCTCCTCATTTATTACTCATCTTTTTATTATATTTATATTGCCTGCAAGTAAATATTCCAATGTAAATAATATACTAGCTAACTATTACATTTTTTGCTATAATAATTTACAAAACAATAATTCCCCGAGAAGTAGTTTTATTACAAATTTTTATTTTAATTACGAGACCTTTTAACCTGAAATTGTAAAAATAAAGTATAGCAAAAAATTTTGTCAATACTAATAGATTTCCTCGCAATTGAAGTATATTAAGCAAAACAGTCAAACATTTGGAAAATATTTTATCAACCCAACTTTTGGACTCAAATTCAGACATATTAATTAATTTATGTTTTGGTAGCTCATTCATGCACCATTAAAAAAACTGTAAATATAATTACCTTCAGATTAGAAATTACGTACCTAGTTACTATTTACACTTCCCCAATGTATTTCCAGGAAATTTTTCAAAATTCATAATGACATCTGTAGATTGATATGATTAAATGGCGGAAGTTTGAATACTTAACTTATTGCGACTTCCACAGGACAAAAAGGTTGATGACTCCAGAAACAAAAAAACTGACGAAGTGACGGAAGACGACGCTAATTCTGTCCCCGCTGAAAAGAATAGCGCGCCATCGAAAGAGAAACAGAGCTCATTTCTGCCTAGCAAAGTAAAAGTAGGCACAAAGAAAGATCAGCTGGAAAAGACGGAAAACGAGTCTGAAGATGAGGAAGAGGTGATTAAAATTCTCAGCCTGAGAACTCAGAAAACACATTACGAACCAAAGGCTTTCAGTGATCCCTTTGCGATGTGTTTTCAGAGCACTCCGGTCTTTGATTCACTTGTTAATAATTAGTTTTGTGTTATCATTTCTGATTTCAAAATTTAAATCATTGAATCTTACGTAAATCTAAATCAAATCTTATGAGATGTAGCTAATATAAGAGTTTTATTTTTTAAATGGAAGGAGGAGGAGGAGGAGAACGCTGAGGATGAAGAGGAGGAGGTAAATTATTCTGAACCTTAGTAATTAATTTCTAATTTCCGGTTTTTCAGCGATTGGATTGACGTCCAATTGTCGAATAAATGTGACATAAGAGTTTTGTATTTGAATAGGAAGAGGAGGAGGATAACAATGACGAGAATAATGAGGAAGACAATGCTGAGGAAGTCCATTCCGTAACCGTAAGCTTAATAATTTTCATTTATTTGGCTATGCTACTAAGGAGTTAGAAAAGTGGTAGTCCAATGGGGGATGGGGTTCCAATTGCATCCCCTCCTCCTTAAATTTGAGAAGGTCTGTAGCTGAGGCGGGTCGTTTGTTTTGATTTGCAGCCTCCCCTGATCACTAAACGGCGGACTCGAAAAGCGGAGTAGAAGAAGAAGACAGAGGTGGCCTCAAGTCACCGTAGCAGCCCTCCCACGCCCTCACCCTTTCCGACTCTTCTTACTTCCCTCTGGTTTCCCCTGCCCACCTGTCGGAATCAAAAACTGAAAGATGTTGGAAGAGGATTTGGCGAGCACAGAGCGCCGCTCTTTCCACTCTTTACTCTCTGTCTGTGTTGCCTGCTTTCCAGCGCCTTTTCCGTTGAAATTGATTAGGTACCTACGCATTAGTGCGCGTGCGTGAATGTGTGGGTCACTGTACTGCCTGTAAAATAAAGCTAGTTAGATTAGAGTAGTCACCTACCTGTCCCCGCCCCCACCCAACCAGTCAAGTACCTACCGATGAATACCATTGCCTCTTAGTAAGTGTAACCTTAATTTATGATAAGTAATTGTAAGGAATTCAGTGCAGCCTTCGGAGGACGTTTTCAGAATAGACAAGGCCCGCCCCCTCGGCACGGCTCCATAGAAAACTTACTACTACGCTTTCCTCCTCTATTCATAAGAGAATGACTAGTTCTTACACATAGTCATATCATTCATCGGCAATTAAAATAGAGTGATAATGTAAGGTGAAAGAAACGACAGCTGTTGGCTCAATTGTTGGCGACGCAACGTTTCTTATCCACTGTAATTAATTATGCATCGGTGACTCTTTCATTGGACTTCTCTCGCGGACCGTGAACGAGGCTAAACTAAGTAGAAGCATTAGGTTGGGATGCAAATGGTGACGGAACTGTGATGAGCTGCTGAATGAGTCTTCATTTCAAATATTTTTATCGCCCTTTTACATCTGCTCACCTGTGTGACCGGGCTTTCCCCCTCCCTTCCCTCCTCCCCCTTTCATGCACTGGCCGACGCAAAAAACCTACTTGGACTGCCAAATGGCCAAAGAGCAGATACCATTGATACCATTGATGATTTATGATCCTGTGAAATCTGCCATTGCTATTCGTCGTATTCGTTCTTGGCTAGCTAAATCCATATCTCCTCACATCACTGCGAACTTGTAAAAAGACTAGACTGTATCACGTAGGCTAGCTCTATGTTCCAGTCTGAAAATGAACCGGTCAAAACTCATTAGAGCCACAGGCAGCTAAAACGACTTGGCCAATCATGGGTAGCGGTCTTCGCCATTAAGTGCTAACCTACTAAATAACAGAAAAGGATAATATTAATATCCGATATCCCGCAATGACAAACCAATTAAAACTATTCCAATTAAAACCTATTAGGTGCTATTAGCGTTCGTCATACACCACACTCAATAAATTAAACAAATAATTTGGAACCACAGGGGGCTTTTCCTACCTGCTGTGTCTTGAATTGGAATTAATTACAGCAATGTTTCTTATCAAAGTCTTAAATTTTGAGATAGTACGACTTGATAGGTCGACTTGTCTATTAGAATTTATTTTGAAATGTCTTTCTGCTGGCTACTTGTATCTATAAATGGCAATTATTCCTCTTTTACGACGTAGCGGAAAGTATTGTGGTAGGATGCAAGGGATGACGCCAAAAATTTTGTTTTCGAAATTAACGAAAGCTAATGAAAGTATACTAAAAATAGCTTAAAGTGAAAATATATTTATTGAGAGTTACTACCGAAGTGAATTCATTTGATAAAATTTTATTGTGGCATCTTTGCGACGCGTAGAAACAAAATGTTTAGAAGGGGTACTATTGGTGGGCAGCTACTCATTTGAGTCCGAAGACCGTATGCTAATTAGCTGGGACTCTAAATTACCTGCTGCCTGGTTCAATTATGCCTGGTTCAATTTCAGACGCAGCATTGTATAATTTAGTTTGAGGGCAGGTTCTTTCAGTCTTGGGAAACGGTGCATTTCTTTCGTCGTCCGCAATTCCAATACTTTTCTCACTTTTCTGCAATTGAATACTTCGGCATGTGACTGTTTTGAGTGTGTGGGGAGAAAAGATTGTCTCTTCGTCTTAGATGGCATGGCACTGATTCAGTCAGTAGGTCACACACAGCAGCGACAACGTCAGTGTGTAATTCAGTCTCAGACTTTCCATTACCCTGACAATGGGTGATAATTACTAGACACACAATGCTTAACCATAGTTAATTACTTCAATCCAAATAGAAGTGACGGTGTCATGAAGGGAATTCTCAGGGACTCCGCTCAAACCATTTATAATTCACGGCCCTAAGTGACAGTCTTTGTTGTCATGTCACTCATGTAGAGAATAGCTCTGGCTGCACTCAGCATGTTAATTAATGATATTATGATAGGTTAGTTATTAAGTCTGCACTCAACGTAGCTTTGTCACGAGAAATTGTCAAGAAAATGGATCGTCTAGGATTTAAATTTCCACAATGAGAATTGTCTGACTATTTATTGTGACAATTAGTACATGAGGAATAATCACATACATTATTAACTGGGCTCGTTTAATTCAAATCTCTACTTTTTTCGGGTGCATTTTTAGGGTGCTGTTATATCTATCTATGTTTCCACAATTTGAAAATAATGTTTTGTCCTATTTAATTGTATTGAGTTAAATTATAAGATTTCTCTGTATGTTGTTCTAATGGGCAGGGATGGACTTGAGTCAGATGCACTTCACTTTGTCTGACTATGAAACACTTTCGTTGCTATGCACGTTGCCTCGGGGATAAATCGAAGGTCATTATGGTATGGAGAATACCTACCTACGTAGTAGTGTCTATTTAAATATCTATTTAGTTTTAGTCGCAAAGGAAAAGCGAGGGAAACGGATGGCTCCAGCTTTTTCCTTATAATTGCTCATCTCTGTAGACTGTAAATGGGAAGTTATTGGGGATATTTGTCAGGAGCTGGCGTATGCCTAAATAGTTTTCTGCTTTCAATAGTTGTATACTGCAGTATTGCATTGGCTGATGAAGTTGACAAAGAAGTCTTGTTTCACTGATCATAATAGTCTAGTCAGAAGACGTTGTCAGCATTCTCGGAATACGAAGGCGGGCGGGTTTCGTGTCACGCACCTTCCCCTCCCGTTCTCGTCGTTGATCTTGTTTGATTCTTTTGCCTGCAAATATGATGAATCTAGTCTTAGTCTATCTCTCCACTCCAATCATCAGTGACCTATTTTGTTTATTCATCATGAGGCAGAGGTGCCTACCTGGTTCCCCCATTCACACAACGCAACACCTCAATCTCCTGCCCCCTCTCATTTAGTGAGGTTTACTTTTTTGTGAATGTTTCGGTTAGTGACGCTTTGTACGTAGGAAATGATTGGTCACTCTTCACTCAACGTCCGTCATCATTATCATCGCCTCCCAATTTCAATCGCCGCCACTGATTTTTAGACGTTGTCCCGTGGGATCCGTCTGCGTCCAGTTACTAATACATCCCCCTCAATGTTGTCGTATTGACGTGAACCAGTTTATTTGTATTTATACATGAGTATAATATAATAATATTATTATAAGTAAATAAGTCTGTAGAGTCTTTAGAACGTTGTTAGAAATTTGCTACTAATTGGCATCAGGATCTAGAAAATATTCATCCGAATCAAAATTCTTTTCCAATTGCTGTTTTGGTTAATTCTGTTTCAATTTTGAAATAAAAGCATTTTAAGTAATTTTTTAACAAAAAATTATTTATGAAGTATACCTTAGATTTCTTAATGAATATTGAGATTAAATTGATGTATTCTTCTTTCCTACATTGTGCGTCCTTTCTTCCACACTTGCGAAAATTCACCTTTGACGTATTTCAAGGGATTCAGTCCATCACCCTTTTCATACTTATTTACTTTATTCGACCATCTGCATTTTACATTCGTAACTACATTAATTAATACCTAAGTGCATTTCTATGGCTGCTCAACTTTTTTGACACACATAATCGTCCGAGTCTCTCCCAGCTTGGGCTATTATATTATAACTGCATTGCATCTTATACCATAGTTCGATGAATAAAATTTAAAATGGGCAAATGCTAATATTTTACTACCTACACTGCAGTTTGGACTTTGGACCATGTATAGTTTAACTATTGCTATGTAGGAGACCAAACCTGGACAGCAATAAGCGCTAAGCGGTTATGGTTCTATATCATAGGCGTATACAGAACCGAGTTTCGGAGGGGGCTGAAATTTTATATAGAGATATATAAACACATATTCGCGCAAAGCGCGAAAAATTTGGGTCTTTTTTGCCAAATATGAGTCAAAAATGGCCTAAAAATAGCATATAAATTTTTGAT
>JABASI010001210.1:0-27129 GCA_019776505.1 Tomocerus nigrus
AAGTTAGGTTAGATTAGGTTAGCATTTGGTGGGGTGGGGAATTTTTCTGAAGGGTGGGGCATTTTAGTCTGGCCGGGTTGACAAATGAGATTGTTGAAAGCATCCTTGGCTGTGTGCTGTAAACACGTACACAGAATTCGAAAGTTGGCTTTCTCGCTCGGAGATTGCCTAGTAAAAGAGTAGGGAAAATCCCCGGAGACGATTTGAGGATTTTCAAAAAACGAACAGGGTACCGTACCGTCTTGTCATAGCTCATTCGAAAGAGGGTGGATTTATCTAGGAAACATGGGGCAACTTTTAGAAATTCTGGCTCGAAGTATTTTTAATTCAACGAAAATTTTTTTTACATGCAAATTCCTACTTAAACTACTTTTTTCAAAAATTCATTTCTATGTTCAAAATTCATTTATTTCAAAATGTCGTCTTCATGTTTACTAGAGAATAATATTATTATTATGGAGATTCTGACTACGTAGCAACTCATAGTATTGTCTCCTCTTAGCTGGTGACCTCAACTCGTCTCCTGCAAATCATTCAAGGCAACCTTAAGTAAGCCTACCCCAACGTCATAATTGATACTACAATGTATAGTGTTAAATAATGTAACCTTTTAAAAAAATCAATAGGTTTTTGACTTTAGAATTGCCATGCTATAAAGTAAGTAAAAGCCAATCGGAGAAAGTAGCAAATAAACCGGTCAAATGCCTATTTTTATAAAGTTCAAATCACGAAACAGCACGATTAATCAATTAAAAGTTAATCTCAGCCGTCCAGAATACAGAACGGCACTTTTTGTTTTCAAAAGGTCGTTTTCGCAACATGAAAGTGAAGAAATTGTTTCCAGAGCTAGAAATCTAAATCTAAACCAGAACGGTATTAACCAATTATGGGCGATATAATAGTATGAGCAGGTTGTTTTCTAACAAACAACTAGTAGTTTGTATTTGTGACTTGTGTGACTTGTGATTGTGGGTACGCTGATTTGAAGAAGGTATGAAACACTTGAAGCAGTATGCAGAATTCAAAAGGGAAGTAGTATGCAGAATTTGTGGATTTGACTGCATGGGTTCTAGCAATTACAATGTCCAATCTAAATAAGATATCATAAGTCAAAGTCAAGTAAATTGACTAGGCATGCAAATGTCTTGTACGAAACAAATTAATAATCCTTGGTTTTAATCCTAGCAAAAGAGTGATCGTGACCTTGTTGAACGAGTACTCGGTCATATCGCATGCAATATCCTAGTTTGTTCATGTTACGCAGATTTTTAAGGCCATTTCTTGCAATAATAACCTTTGCTGGGTTGTAGTAAAATCATTACAACCATCGGAAAACAAAAGCTGCAAGAAAATGACATTTTCTAAGCTTAGGTCTTTGCAAATTGGACTACTCCGAAAATAAAAAAGTAGAATTTTACTTTGTTCTAAGTTTTTTATTAGTTTTTTTTTTGATTTTTGAGTATATGGTGAGGTGGTATTATTTAAAACATCTAATAAATTCGATCTGGTGAAAGGGCAATGCTTTTAAGACGCGCCCAATTCACTTTCCCCATTTTATAGCGTTTTGAGCCAGACAAAGTGCTGCTGCTGGTGTCATTGATTCCCGTGAGGAAACCCAGATGTCCATGAGCAATTGAACTGGATCCGAAGCGAAGCGTAACCTCGCCAGATCTTTGTCTCCAAATAAGTAGTTGTCGTGAACCCAGCCCAACCCAAATGGCCTTTAGCTTATGCTTTTTCTTTCTATGCCCGATAACTTGTATAGGAAGCTGGGAGAAAGTCTGCTTGGAATACCTACGTATCTTATAACTTATAAAAGTTATAAATTGTGAATAGATATGGTTTGAGTTGAGCAGAGCAGATGCTTTCACTTTTCAATGTGGGAAAGTGAGATGAATACATAAAAGTAGGTACATTGTGAATGGAACTTTTCTCCGAAAACTTATAGGTATCAAAGTTAAAGGTAAGTAAGTAGGGAAAGAGCAGACGTAGTAGTATCAGTACCTACCTACAGTATGACATGAAAACTTGTGAGCTGTCGTGTTCTACTACTTACAGTATTAGTAGTAGCTATGTGTATTAGCATTAGCATGTAAAAGTCTAGATCAGAACTAGTGTAGTAGCTTTCTCCTTCTTAACTTTCCCTAGAGAAAAAACGTTAATGGTTACTTGACATTGACACTTGATTTTTGCTTATATTAAGGTGAATGTTTTCGATTAAGTGCAGTAGCAGCGCCTGAAAATGCCATTCGCACACCTAAAGTAAGAAGTTTAATTCCTTCTTGTACAAGTCAGTGAGACTCGCGGCGAGCGACTATTACAGTATGGAACACAAGTAGCTCAACATTAAATATTTCCCTTTCTTTATGTCTATTATTAATTCCACAGCGGTAAATATGATGCTCTTCCAATGCAATACACAGTATACCAGTAACTTTCCCCAATATATATTTTTTAAATCCCTTGCGTATTAATAACGCGGCTATTAAACTATTAATTTTATTTTTTGACATGGATATTCCTTTAATATTTTACAAAGACTTACATATGATTTGAATACAGCAAGGCTGGGAAGTCTTCGAATGTTTCCGCTTTCTCTTTTCCAATTATTCTCATCCATACAATTCACCATTGCAAACTTTCAACGACGCGTTCATTAATTCAAAGAGAATTATTCACGTAAATAACTTACAGAATTGAAGCACTCCCTTTCTTCCTTCTTCAAAAATTGAGCACAGAAAACTTCACTAGGAATTTCTCGTATTAGGAGAAAGGTTTTACGTGCGTCAGTATAATTTGTGGCTTTAAACGATGCAGTCAGGAGTCCAGGAGAATATAAATAGTGGAAATGTGCATGATTAGATAATAAATATTGAATGCTGAGTGTGGGCCGTTCCTTAGAGTATTTGTGTTTTGGTGATGGAGAAAGTGAAAGGATGTATTGCATTGTAGATTGTAGTAGTAGTTGGATGGAGAGTGAGTTGAGTGAGTAGTGGTGGTGGCTCTGTTCTGTTGTAGTAACGGCGAATAATAACGGACTAGGTCTAGAGTACGTGTATTTACCTAGGCTAAAGCTAAACTACTGGAGCAAGGAGTTAAAAAGATGAAGAGCTTCAGTTGGCTGTGTGTGTAAGTGGAAAGAGAAAGAGAGAGGAAAGGAAAGAAGGAGCCGTGAAAGGAGCTCTGTAGCTGAGTGAAGAAGGAAGAAGGAGAGCCCGTGTGTGAGTGAGTGAGTAAGTGAGTCCAGTTCCAGTTCCCATTCCAGCAGAGGCTCGGCTCTGGAAAAGACAAGGAAAAGGAAAGCTGAGGAAGCAGGGAATGCCAGAGAATGGAACGGGAAGGAGGGAATAGATAACGCATTGACGCATTCCGTTCTGTCGCAGTGACGCATTGGGAAGAGGAGGAGAGTGAAAGTGGAGCAGAGAGAGTTTTTAGTGTGTTCGTGGTGTGCGGGCAAAGAGGAGGATGAGAACTGATAGTGAGAATGAGGAAGGAGTTCCAGTCCCAGCTCCCAACAACATTTACCAAAAATACATAATGATTTTTAGGGTGGAGCTCCGCTCCTCAAAAAAATCATTCCAGCAAAATTCAAAAGGTTAAAAAAAACGGGCCGTTTTTTGACCTTTTCTCCTCATGTAGTAGTGTGACTAGTGACTCTTTTTCTCGTCTCCTCATCATCATCTCTCTATCAAATCAGAAGATAGTCGTCTGTAGAAAATATTAACTGTCCGGCCACCAAGTATAAAAGTGTAGTTGTTATTGTTTTGTGTTCTCGTTCATCCTTCTTCTTTGTTATTGTTGTGTCTCTTCTTTTCTTCTCATCATCAGTTTCAGCCTCATCCTCAAAAATTAATTCGCCTTCTTTCTTAGCTTCTTCTCATTGCACAAGAAAAGACGGGAAACGTCCAGGACTTTGTTCAAAATGAAAAAGGAACGAATGGAAGAGACGGAGGAAATGGGTAAGTAGTCAATTGTCATTTTCTCATTCATTCATTCATCCTTTGTTATTGTTTCTATATTTTCTATTATGTGTTTCAATCACGTTGTTGTTCTTTTCAATGACAATAAACAACAACAGAAAATCAAAATACGGCGCGCGGAAAATCATAATCATTTTGTAAACAGCAACCCATCTCATTTTCCTCCCATTTTCTAAAGGTTAATTGTTGAATGTAGATTTAACAACATCATAATAATAATCTACTGTTGTATAATGTTAGCTAATAACTTTGTGGGATTACGACTTACGACGACAACTTCCACAAAACCAACAACTAACTTCCACCTTCTACCTATAATTCCAATGAAAGAAAAGAACCTGAAGAATGTTAACATTTAGAGCTACTTCTACTACTAAACGATCTCACATGCTTACATTCTCATTGCTCATAAAAGTTTGGAAATTAGGGATATATATACATATATTTTATATAATATATATATATAGGGACATAATATATATAGTTATATAGTAGATAGAGATATATAAATAAATTTCCCTAAGTGCTCCTCGTCGTAGCTATTTAGCTGAAAGAGTGGAAGTGAGCGTTTTGTAAGGAATTGCCTGTGAGAAGGACTAAACCAAACTAACCCATGCGATTTCTGTTTTTTCACCAACAATATATACTAAGAATAAGAGTATCAACGTCTTTGTCTGACTTTTATTGACTTTCTCTGCAGAACTGTGTATATATGGATGGTGAAGAAAAGGCTCTGCTCGGCTTCTACTATATACTCCTCAAAAAATCGATAATGCAACTTAGGCAAGATATGAGTCCATAGCCAAAGCCCAAACTAACTTACTAAATCTAAAATATCACAGTTTTCTCAGCCTACTACATATAAGCTGGACAAAACTCCCCGTGCGTACATGAATTCCATACTTTTTCTCCAACCAACCTATAATATATATGTACATACATTGTGGTAGCTATAAACCATCTATAATGCTACACTATGCATGACTTCAGTTCAGACATAGCAGCAAAAAACCAAAATAGCAACCTTTTTTAATACTGCAATCCTATTTTGTTTTTTCACATTAGGCGCAATGCAATAAAGTACTTGAGACCATACTAACTAGTCTACCCGCCATGCCTATATTATTATAATATAGACACCAGTAATATTATTACTAATGCTACGTAGTACCCTACCCTACTTTCCTTATTAATTATGTTCTGCATAAGTGAAACATTAATGCTAAGCAAACTATTTATTATGCCAATGCTAATGCTACTAGCTAGCTTCTACTAGCTACACATTAATCGATAAAACCTATTCAACACGAAATTTAGCAACCCAATTTCCAAATTACTGGAAAAGAATGTATAAATGTAATAATTGCATGACTCATTTCTACTACTAACTCTCCTAACTGTATATTTAACTTTCACGACACACACATGCACGTAGCCTTTATTTATGCTGTGCAAAAGTTTCCCCCTCAACTATTTATACTTAGCCTACGTTTACTTTGCCATTATATATATACTCCTACTACCATTCCTAATATTATCTATGTGTCTGGCTGAGATTTACCTGTCTTCTTGGCAAAATTAGTTTGGCGAAAGTTAACTTTCTTCTTCGTCGTCGTCGATGTATTTATATGTAGCCCATATATAGATTTGATTTTCTTTCCTTCCTGTATCTGTGTTGGGGGAAAGTTGAAAGTTGATGTAAACTTTTTTTTTCAAGTGTGCTCTTAGACTCTTTTAGCCCATGTTGAACATAAGAGTATTGACATATACTTATTGACAGTGTTTGGTAAAGTTAAGTACTTTGAAAATTGCTATCAAGTTGTAAAACTAGAAGAGAAAGTGACCGTTTCAATTGAGATTCGAGTATGTACTCAAGACAGATCCTCTAATACAGTTATTCTCTCCTATTTCATACACTTCCTCTCCTCAAATTAGTATCTTTTGTCCTTTTATAGACTTTATAGTATATTAAGGTACCAAAGAAGTTTTAACCGCGCAATCTAACTATTTCTCATGTACATTAGCCCCACTAATACTACAGCGACAATATATCCTAGAGTATTTAATACCCTCAATACCACATAATGCATTTCAACAAAGTTACATTGCTAAGAGAAAGTTTTACAAGGAGAAAGTTCAAAGAGTGGATATTTAACCGACAAAATTGAATCTGTAACACAATGAGAGCATTTATCATATTGTGTGCCCCATTAAAATATATTCTCCTCTCTGTTAAATCGAAAGAAATCCAAGTTGAGACTTTTCCAGCTCCACCACACGACTGCTACCTTTCACCAACAGATTAAAATCTACATCAAATGCCTAACAACTGAAATGAATGTGCAGAAATATTCTATAAATAGCTTTTAAATCACTACGAACTTATTTGAACTACAGAGAAGAGTACAAAAGAGACGTCTCTTTTGAGCACTTTCTCTTTTTCGCAGACAATCCAATCTTACTATCAATTGTACTTTAAATACTTACTTACATGTTAAAGTAAGTGTAAGTAGTAAGTACTGAACGAGTGAAAACTTTCAATCCAACAGAGCTTTCTTTTTCCCCCATCAAATCAAACGCCTTATAAAACTTTCACAGAAACTTTCACTTTCCACCTGTATCTGTGTGTAGTGGGGAAAGGTTCTTGGAAATGAATTTTCAATCCCTTTGTAGAGTTTAAAAGACTCTTTTACTTTCTCTATCAAAGAACAAACTTTCTCCAGTGTATCCAAAGAAAAAAAAGGAAATGTTCTTTTAGTATTTGCTCTTCCTTATGTCTCTCTGTACATTAAATATGTGTCTAAATGTGCAGTTACGACGTTGCTTCTCCTTTCTGCCATTACGGCTTCAGATCTGAAAACGCAAATGAAAATCTGGCTCTAGTCCAGTTTGCTGCTATTAATTTTTTACAGATTTTTCTGTGGTAAGTGAAAGGAGAGATAAAATTGTCTTAGCAAAAGAACAAAGAGACTATAATCATTTGTAGCACAATATACAGTGTGCGTCAGAGGTAACTCCCAACTTTCACCATGTAAATTTCATAGTCATATTTTTACGCTAAATAATATCCCATCAAACTTTTTGAAAGTGAAAGTGGTGAAAGTCTAATTGTGTTAGAAAGACTTGAAAAACAGTTTAGCGTAAAGTTATGAAATTAAGTGTACATGGTGAAAGTTGTACTACAAGTTACTTTTTACGCACACTGTACATAATCAAGAGAGGATGAGAAGATTAGATTATTTTCTGTGTAGCTATGCAAATTGCTATGATGTTTAATGAATTGATATTATTGCAGGGACATTGAAAGGTGGGTCAAAGAAAAAAAAGAAGAGGAACCGAAAGAAGGGTAACGTGCGGCCAGAGCGGTCCCTTTGGTGCCTTACAACCAAGAACCCACTCAGGAGACTGTGCTATGCAATTATCGAGTGGAAGTGAGTAGCAATTTGCAAATCCTCTTTTCTCTTCTTTCTCTATCTCTCTCTCAATAGAATAATATAGTAGATATATATATAGAAGTGAAAGTATGAGAGGAAGTAAGGGAAAGGGATTAGAGTCGGAAGTTACTTAACAAGAACCAAAATTAGATTTCATAATGTGGTTTTTGCATCACTGGTGCTCCTGATTACCTTAGCGTGTTATTTGACTGTAGGGACACACGAGCACGACGACGAGGTCGGGCGGGCGGGATTGTAATTTTCTCGTTTAATGTCTTAGTTTCCTTATGTTAATTTCTGTGATGGTGATAAGGATAAGCTGGAGAAATCAATTATATTATAGGAGCAATCATATTAGACATACATACAAGTTATACAACAATATAATTATACAGGATGTCAAAAACAGACTATCAAGAGTAGCGAAAGGATTAAATGCTATTATTATCGAGAATAATATATGAAATAGGTTAATGCTTTTAGCATTTGACAAATGACGGAATAAAATGTCAAAATGTGTCTAGACCGTTCGATTGGATGATTCTCGTGACGATTCTGGCAACCTGTGCTTGTTTGGCTTTAGGACAGCCCTATCCTAACAATGACACGGATAGTTTCAACGATAAGCTGGTAATAAACATTTCGTACACACATGCAGCATTTTCCCCTTATCTCAGCATCAATCATTTTCTGGATGGAACTCCTTTTAATCCTCTTTTCTCCTTTTTTCATTCCAATAGGAAGATTTTGAAATAGTTTTCACGGTGATATTCACAACGGAGTCCGCACTTAAAATTATAGCATACGGCCTTATCGCTCATGAAGGTGCCTATCTCCGGAGTATTTGGAACGTTCTAGACTTTTCAATCGTCGCCATTGGGTGAAATAATCAAAGATATCATTTAAAAAACATTCTATTAATTTTATAACATTTGTAATTGAGAAAATTGTAAAAATAAAGAAAGCTAATTTGCATCTGGTAATTGTAGTCTCCTTAGTTCAGCACTGTCCTCAGTTATGACAGGATTTGATCCAAAGGCATTACGAGCATTTCGTGTTCTTCGTCCGCTCAGACTTGTTTCTGGTGTTCCAGGTGAGTCATTATTTCAGTCATTCATTGATCTCTTTTTATATATGTAGTCATTTTGTAATATTAACATGCAGAGAGAGAGCCGAACTTTTGTTATAAGAGTAAAATAGTTTGAGTGGGAGAATTCTTTGATTTCCCTCGCTCTCTAGTCACTCGCACGCTACACAATAGTAAAATGGTCTCTGATAAAAGGAGGAGTGTGTAGTAGGAAGGACGTTGGATACATTATTTGGTGGTGGTGGAAGGGATATTATCTGTTAGAAAAGCATTGCAGTCATCGTCTTGTCGCATTCTATCGCAAAGTAATTTTGTTATGCAAAAAAACTGCATGCAAACTTAGACAGTAAGCAAAAGTTACGATGAAACGGAATATTATGCGGTGTGTACATGAAATATTCATTTCGCACTATTATTATCCTTATTACTGTATCTGTCTGTAGGAGGGGAGGACGACGAGAAGGTGAAAGCTCTCTACATAGACATCCACTAGTCTGAGATGTTATACCGGGTGAAAAGGGCGCAAAGAATTTGAAGGCAAAAAGAGCATTGAATGGGAAGCCCATCCTTCCCAGCCATATTTTTCGTCTTATGCCTAAAAAAATTCAAATTTTTGATGAAAAATGAGAGTGGAAACAATCTAGGGCCATTTAAATCCCGAAAATTTCCATCTATTCAGCAAAATCAAAGTTTTTCTCTAAATCCCTTAGGAATTTGTACATGTCTTCCGCCCCAATGTGGTTTTGCTGCTTGAAGTTCGCGGGACTCATGCGCAAAGAAATAGTGGATGTATATTAGAACTAGAGTACACACTTTGAAAATGTATATAAATACGTACGTATATATTTGTGCTACTTTTTTAAGCTACCTAATGCTAGTACCTGCTCTACGATATCTGTATATTTAATCTACATATACGTTTTCTAGAATTCGCATGCATTATTAAAGATGATATCGACGTGCAATATTTTATTCTGACATAAATTCAACTTTCACCTGCAGTTGAAACGCAAACTAAAGCCATTTCTTTGTGATATATGTAAAGGTTTTATGTAGCTATCAGGAAAGGAAGTTTTCTAACTATACACAATGTACCTAAAGTATATAGGCAGCAGGTTAACAAAGATTACATGATAGTATGTTAGAAATAAGTTGGCTAGCTAGCATGTTCTTCGGAGAAGGGAATTGGCTTTTCTGAATAAATATTTCAAAGCCCTGTATTTAACTGAATATCACGAAGGTTTAGCTAAAACTTTCCCGAAATTCCCAATTATTAATATGAAAAATTAATGCTCGAGCCCAGATTTCTCTCTGATAACAAAAGTTTTGCACAATGCAAACTAAAAGTTAAGATCCTATCGTATTGTTACATTTTTTTGCCGAGTAATTTTTGTAATTTGATTTTTTTTCTTTCTTCTTTTCTCCAGCTCTTCAGGTGGTTATGAATGCCATTCTGATGGCTATGCTTCCTCTACTAAATATTGCTCTCATCGTCCTTTTCGTCATTGTTATCTATGCCATCATTGGCCTGGAGATGTTCTCTGGACATTTGCACCAAACATGCTTTCATAATCAGACCAGTAAGATTAAGATGGATTTGTTGGCGACAGAAATTATTGGAAAAACTTCTTTCTCCGATATTAATCTCTACATCTTTTACACAAACATCTTTTCTTATCAATTTTTTGCCCATATATTCCATTCCTCTTCCCTAAAATGTAATATTGATTGAGATTTTTTTTGCAATTAGGGGAAATGATGAAAGCTCCGCAAAGTAATTGTGGCGGTCAGTACAAATGTGATGATCCATATTGGGAATGCCGACCTTACTGGGCAGGTCCTAATCAGGGTGTGACTAATTTCGATAATATTGGTCTTGCCATGTTGACTGTTTTTCAATGTATCTCTTTAGAAGGTTGGACTAGTGTCATGTATAATGTAAGTACACCGACCTTAATTTCCACTTAATTCCTTTATTCATTCATTTCCTACTCCTTATACTTTCTTTGTTAATTTCTATAATTTTTATCCATGACCTTTTCTTTAATCTTCCTTTTATTAATTATTTAATTTGTATTGTTACAATTAATATTCTTCTATATATCGTTATAAAGATTGTAATTTTGTTGATTCTTCGATAAATTTTAATTATTTTAATTCTTGCACTTGTTTGTAAGTGTAATCCTTGACTGCTATTTTTTGATGTTCAGAATTTTGCTATTTAATTTTTTTATTGTTGATTTATTGTTAAATCCCTTGTTGCTTTATTCTTTTCCAATATTGTTTTTGTGTTTCTCCATGTTTTTCCCTATAAAATTTCATAGTAAATGTTCAAGATGGATTTTGTAGGAGAGAAAGTAAGTAATTGGGGTGTTGTTTTTTTGAATAGCTAACAGATGCAATGGACGTGTCATGGTTATGGATCTACTTCGGGTCACTAGTCGTTCTAGGTGCATTTTGTGTAATGAATCTTGTTCTTGGTGTGCTAAGTGGGTATAATGTCGTCCCTCCTTGAACCTAAAGCAAATAGCCATGCCCATAACTAACCCTTGTCTCATGTCATCCAAACGTGTTCTCTTTTTGTGTGCTCAACAGAGAATTCTCAAAGCAAAAGGAGAAAGCCGAGTCTCGTGGGGAGTTCCAGAAGCAGCGAGAGCAGAGATTAGTGGAAGATGCTTTGAAAGGCTATTTGGACTGGATCACACAAGTGGAGAATAGCATGGCAGAGACGCACGCCGAATACAGCCACAAACGTAGTTAGTTTTGACTTTCTGGAGCGAGCAGCAGCTTTTTCTTGCTTTTTCTTCCTTAGAAAATGTGTACAGGCTTCTTCTATGTACAACTTCCTCTGTCCAAATGACTTCCGCCGCCATTCAGTGGCAAAGGAATAAAATTCAGTAGGATCCCTTTGTAGATTGTCGACGTAAAGTTGTTAACTTGGCCAGGAAGGACATAAAACTCAGGATCATGTTTATGATAAGCCTTCCCCCTATTCATGCAACACTGATGATGACAATCTTCACAACGCCAAACGTTTACATCTTTCTCTCCATCAAACTTTTTACCTATCCGTCCGTCGACCGTCCTTTTCTTCCCACTTTTTAAGAGAGAGAGCTGAGCTGTGTGTGTGCATTGATGCGCACTCACTCACTCTTCACTCACTCCCAAAATACTACACTTTCAATCTACTACTTAAGAAAATCCTCTGTCAAACAAACCATGAACTACTCACAACTTTTATCTATTTTCTTCTTCTCCTTTTTTTACCACACGACTCTTCTTCTTCTGACGTGTAGAAAAGCCTGTATACATTTGATACATTATTTACACAGCGATATTCCTACTTTCTTTTTAATATATTGAGCCAATAGAGAAGAGAGCATAAATGTACACCAAGAAAAACATGTAAAATCCTCTACTGTGTGCTTTTTATTATTATGACAGCCAAAATACCACTCGTAGAGGAGGATAGCATCGAAGTACCCTCAGAAGATAAAGCAACTATGAAGTAAATACGTTTACGTCACTCTCTGACTATATACTCATATTTTACGCCGTCAATTACCAATACTAAAATTATACTACACGGTTTAACTAATTGAAAATTGATCCCTTTTTTGTGTGCATAGGGGAAATAGTCGTATGAAGAGCGCATGTCGTACAATGATCAAGTCACAAATGTAATTATTGACTATTTTTTCTGTTAAAGAGGCCAGGCAAGAGACCGCACCATAATATTTAAATTATTCACATTTACATGTAAAAGAGACCCTTTCTCAAATCGACAAGGATATTGAACGAGTCATCGTATGGAAAATTTAAAATACACAAAATGCTTTTAAAGTTACTGTCTTTAATCTTGAATCAAAGAATTCAGATTGGGTACTTTGTTTGGAAGTTATGATTTCGAACAGTGTCTCAAAATTAGAAAATGTTTCTTTTCAAAATCATAAATTCCAAACGAAGTACCCAATCTGAATTTTTTAACTCGAAATTACAGAGAGGAACTTTATGAACATTTTGGGCATTTTAGATTTTAAATACAATGACTCGTTCAAAATCCTTGTCGATTTGAAAAAGGATTTCTTTTGCATGTAAATGTCAATAATTCAAATATGAAGCGGCCTCTTGCCTCCTATCCTTAATGCACTTGGAAAATTAGGGAATTATTCTAATGTGGCGGTGTATGTCTTTGTTTTCGAATCAACAGATTTTACTGGAGTATTATAGTGTTGGTTTTTTTAAATACGGTCGTTCTGGCCACTGAGCATCATATGCAGCCCTCTTGGCTTGAAGAGTACCAAGGTGAAGTCATAATATAATGTCACAAAATAAGTCACAACTTTTTACATTTTGCCCTTCTTCATGCATTGCTAACTTTGTGACGCCTTTCTTTTTTCAGATAAGACGAATATAATTCTTGTTGCTATTTTTACTTTTGAAATGCTTCTGAAAATGTACAGTCTTGGGATGCGGGTAAATACTGCAAGAAATACCAACAACATTTCATCTAAATGTTTTTGCATATCTATTATAATTAATTATAATTAAATTAATAAGCCATAGCTTAAATAAACTAATTCCAATGCGATTTTAATTTTGATGTGATTCTTTAATGAAATTTTGCTTTGAATTTAATTGCAGAAATACTTCGTGTCTCTTTTTAATCGTTTCGATTTTTTGGCAACGACCGCGAGTATTGGAGAAGTGCTTTTGGTAAAATTTGAAATTCTTCCACCCGTTGGCGTCTCTGTACTTCGTTGCATTCGTCTCCTTCGAATTTTCAAAGTGACAAAGTAAGTAACAACAATTATATTTATATGGGAGCGGGCATTTGACCTTTTAATATTTAGTATTTAAAGTGCTTCCAACCGTGTGGATAATTATAATAATTGGGAGACAAAAATTATGACAAGTTGCAAAATGTTTGTTTAGACATTGTAGTATTATTCTGCACAAACTTTTTGTAAGTTGTCATAATTTTGGTTCTGAAGAAGTCAGCAGTTCACTGTCGAAAGATAGACTCGATTTTTAGTATATTTTAATAAAGTTTTGGCCGTTATTCTGTGAATTATGTCTCCTAATTAAGTAATTACTAAGTCGTTTTATCGGGATGATTTTTTCTTACATGCTTTTTCTTCATTTCAGACATTGGAAAGCTCTTTCAGATCTCGTTGGTTCAATTTTGGGCTCATTGCACTCCATCCTGTCTTTATTGTTTCTACTTTTCTTGTTCATGATGATCTTTGCTCTATTGGGGATGCAGGTGTTCGGAGGAAGGTTCAACTATGAGCCCATGGAAGAAAAACCAAGACAGAATTTTGACAGTTTTTCTACGAGTCTTCTAACTTGTTTTCAGGTCTATTACAAAAATATTAACACAATTTCCTAAAGATCGTTTGCTATAAAGAAACGTTTAATTGTTTTTCTGTCATCATTTTAAAAATAATTTTAATTTTTGTGATTATAATATTTTGTGTTAATTGTTATGCAGATCTTGACTGGTGAAGATTGGAATGAATTAATGTACGTTGGGATTGAGTCATATGGAGGAGTGTCCTCAGCTGGAATTGTAGCGTCCTTGTACTTTGTCATCCTTTTCATTTTTGGCAATTGTAAGTTAATATGTTGACATAAAAGTGGCAAAGATATGAGTGAATAGGCGTTCCGGTGATTAAAATGTTATTCGCACTTGGAAGTTAATGTCTGTTCATTGTTTGCTCTCAGGCATTCTTCTCAATGTGTTCTTGGCCATCGCTGTCGATAATTTGGAGTTGCCCGATGTGGAGAAAGACGAGGAAGAGCCGGTTTGTTCAACTTGTATATATTCTTGACTTTTCATGTAGGTACTCCTAGTTGATAACTTTCCTTCTGCCTGACAGGAAGAAGAAATTCAAAAGGAGCCGGAAACGAAAGAAGAAAAGCCAGGGTACATAAATCACAAACGAACATAAGAGCTAATGTTTCTGTCTGTGTCAACTTACTCTTACATAATAATTTACTTCTTCTGTCAACAGGTTAAAGAGTATGGCGCAAGAAAAACTTCCAGATCAAAAAACTGATGAAGAAATGGGTAAGTTTTATAAAATTCATTTCTTTTCTTATAAAATCCAAAAGAATCCATTCCATAACTAATAATAATTCTTTTTTATTTAAAATATTACTTAAAAATAGTTGCCAATTGCCAATTTTAAATCCATTGGAGGAATTAAGGAATTAAAATGCTTTCCTGTACAATGTTTCAAATGGAAAATATATTTCCAGTCTCGTTGTGATATCTTATTATAGGATATTATGAATAAGAATATTATAAATCAAAGAGTTTTCTGTTTTGTTTCGTAAAATGGAAATTAGGTTATTATTATTATTGGTAATTTGTAATTTGTTTTTGAAAAATGATTGAATATTAATTTATGAAGGGACTGTCGTGAAACATTTATTTTTGATCTTAGCAATTACTCTATGATTTTATGTTTAAAGTTCAAACGTAATTAATTTAAAACGGAATAGGGATGGGAGGAAGAAGAAAATCTGAGATGGAAAGATGAAAGTATACGGTTTGTGACGTAATGTCTTATTAGTTTTGAGAAAGTGTGCTGTTTGAGTGTATGCGTAGTGGTTGTTTTATTGGTGGGTGATATTTGGAAAGTTGACGCATGAATTTCAATGTAATCGTATAAAATTATAGTTGTGGAGCTGATTAACGTTTTGATAATGTTTATTATGACACGAAATATTAGGGAGGACGAGGAGGATGTTCTAAACTTTGATGTTAAGTATTATTGTGTGAATATTAATTGGTTTTGTTTGACAGCAGAGGAAGAGCGTCGTATGCCACCATCGGATGATGATAATGTTGATGTCATTCCAGAAGGTTCCAGTTTCTTTATCTTATCCAGCACGAACATGTAAGTCCTTTGATTCTTTGTCATTTTCCTGATTCCTTTTAAATAAGAGGAAATAATAATCATGTTTTGTCTTTTATGTAGAATCCGGGTTTTTGTCTTTAATTCTCTAACAAACAAAGTAGTTGCAAATATTTTGTTGGCTTGTATTCTCGTTTCGTCTGCTATGTTAGCCCTGGAGGATCCTGTTTATGAGGACTCTCCAAGAAATCACGTAAGACACGATGAAACTATTTTAAAATCTCTTTCTATATGATGATGAGGAACTATAAAGTTTAATCTTTTGTTTTTCATCGTAGCATTTAATATTTTATGAATTGCTTTTGTTTTCTGCCTAGCTCCTCAACCAATTCGATTACTTCTTTACGGGCGTCTTCACAATTGAGCTCACAGCCAAATTAATCGTCTATGGTCTCATCTTTCACCAAGGAGCTTTTCTTCGTTCTCCTGCAAATATTCTTGACATGATTGTTGTCTCAGTTTCATTAGTGTCCTTCTTTTCAACGTACGTCCTCCTCAAAAAGTTTCTTAATTAAACTCGTTAATTTCCCATTTATTCCTTTTATTATTTCATTGTAATTTAGATCTGGAGCCGTTTCCACTGTTAAAGTTCTTCGTGTCTGTCGTGTGCTTCGCCCTTTGCGAGCTATCAACCGTGCCAAGGGACTCAAGGTAGGACGTCCTTATTCTTTAACAACCTCATCAATAAATTATGGTTCCGTATATATTCATACTAAAAAATGCACTTTTTTTCTCTTTTCGTCAGCGTGTCATTCAATGTATGACTGTAGCAGTTAAAACGATCGGCAACATTGTTGTAGTCACTACGCTCCTCGAGTTTATGTATGCCGTCATAGGAGTTCAATTATTCAAAGTAAATCTTTAAAAAATTCTCAATAATATGAATAACGAGTATAAGAATTCTATTTTAATTATATTTAACCTTTGATTAAATTAAGGGGGCCATGTATGAATGCACAGATCAGTCTAAGAATACTCCAGAGGAGTGTGTGTAAGTAAAAATCGAAATATTAGTATGTAATTTTTTGTGGAAATATTCCTGTTTCTCATAATAATTTTCTATTCAGAGGTAAATGGTTTACTTACGAAGATGAAGGGAGAAAGCCAATAGTACAAGAGCGTGAGTGGGTTAACAATCCATTCGGTTTTGATTCGGTTGCTAGTGGAATGCTCACAATGTTCGTTGTATCAACATTTGAAGGGTGGCCACAGTAAGTTTCCATTTTTTTGGCGTATAAAACTATAAATCGTGAATTCATCTCTAAAAATCTCATATATAAAATGTTTCATAATTAATTTACAGAATGTTGTACCGCTCAATTGACTCAAATGCCGAAGATAGGGGACCAATTTATGATTTTCGTAAAATTGTAGCTACTTTCTACATTTCCTATTTGATCATTGTATCATTTTTCATGATCAACATTTTCGTTGGTTTTGTCATCCTCACATTTCAGAGTGAAGGTGAAAAGGAGTATGAGCATTGTGAGCTGGAAAAGAACCAGGTATATCCAGTAGTAAAAATGTAGAAAGCATTAAGGTTGTCTTAAATGGTTTTCCGGGGACGAGTTGAAGTCACTAGCTACAATTTGACAATCCTTTGTGCTATAGTCAGAAACTCCTTTTTTTTCTCTAGTGAATACTGAGACGAAATTCTGAAATAAGTCAATTTTGAACATAGAAATGAATTTTTGAAAAAAAAAGTTTAAGTAGGAATTTACACGTAAAAAATCGACGAATTTTAAAAGCTGCTTTTGAGCCAGAATTTATAAAAGTTTTCTAAATAAATGTGCCCTTTTTCGAATTCTTAATTTTTTCAAGCTTCTCAAATCGTCTCTGGGGATTTTCCCTACTCTTTTACTAGGCAATCTTCGAGTGGGAAGGCCAACGTTTGAATTGTGTGTGTGTGTTTACAGCACACAATACGAGCCAAGGATACGTACTTTGAACTATCTCATTTGTCAACTGTTCAAGACAACCTTAATTAATGTATTGAACCCAGATGAGGCATACGCACTACGCACATAATTGTCATGTAAAAGAAATTGTTGATTTTGACTTACAGAGAAGCTGCATCGAAATCGCGCTGAAAGCGAAGCCAGTGAAAAGATTCGTTCCGCCTCTGTACACATTCCAGTATAAAATTTGGACCATGATTAATTCTCAGACGTTTGAGTACCTCAATTTCTCGCTTATTATGCTCAATACGGTATCTCTTGGAATGACATTTTATGAGCAGCCTGATTGGTACTCGGAAATCCTTGATTATGGAAATTTATTCTTTACCGCTGTCTTTACTATTGAGCTCGTTCTCAAACTTTTTGCATATGGACTCAGGGTAAATCCCAGGGACTCCCTTTTTTAATTTCTCTACTCTCTCTCTCTCTATCTCTCTCTATGATGTTAGAACAACTTTCTATTTATAATATCTACCTTATAGCCCTTCCCTATTCTTCAACTCAACATCTCTATAGACATCCACTAATTTTTTGCGCATCAGTTCCGCGAACTTCAAGCAGCAAAACCACGTTGGGGCGTAAGGAATGCACAAATTCCAAGGAATTTAGAGATTTTTTTTTATTTTGCTGAATAGATGGAAATTTTTGGGATTTAAATGGCCCTAGAGTGTTTGCATATTTCGGCGCTTAATTTAAATTTTGTTTTATAAAGCATAAGACGAAAAATAGAAATTTTGCTGTTTTGGCTGGGCAGGATAGGCTTAGCCCCAATGCTCTTTTTCCTTCAAATATTTTGCGCCCTTTTGACCCTCTAATCTCACGGTACCGTCTCAGATTAGTGGATGTCTATACAGAGTTTTATGAATGACTAAAAGTCAAGTGCCAACTCTCGTCTATTTACCGTATTAATTTGCATGTTTAACTTTACTAAAGATCTTTATCTTTACATCTCTCCTAAATTTGTCATTCCACATTTCCAAGTAAAGTAGAAGTGCACTTTGTCATGTTTATCTAACTAACTACATTCGTTCCAAAGGATTTCTTTGATCTCAGTGTAACTTTTTACCCCCTAAGGTCTACTTCCGTGACGCTTGGAATGTTTTCGACTTTTTGATCGTCATCGGCAGTTTCATTGATATAATATTCAAAGATGTCAATGTAAGACTATTTACCATGCTTCTATACCATTTCGCTCGACCCCCCCCCCCTCACCATTAATTATTAATTAATTATTAAAAAAAAATTCAATAATTCATTCATATTCCACATCCACACCATTTACAATTTAATCATATTGGCATACCTTTATTTTACTATTTTCTGCTCATGAAACAGTAAATAATCACACCCTGTCATTGTAGTTTAAATATTTTTTCTAATTCTGACAATTATTATTATTGAAAATTCAGACAACATTTTATCACTTACTATTTTTTTCTAATTTTCTAGTTTCAAAATCATTTCTAGTTCAGTAATAGAATTTTTAGTATTTTTTTCCAGATATTATCATTATCTTATTATCGTAGTGATGTAGCTATAAATTAGTGTAAAACGTAGGTACTTACGTAACTAGTCAGTAGAATAATTAAATTAGAAAATTAGATTAGAAATTAGATTGTAATTGTTAGTATTTTGGTTTTAGATTGGTGTCTTCCGATTATTTCGTGTTGGGCGGTTGGTGAAACTTTTGAATAAAAGTGAAGGGATCCGCACTGTTCTATGGACATTTATCCAGTTAGAACTCTACTGCACAGAATTATTAGAATTTATTTTTAATGCTTAGAAAAAAGGGGCAATTATTTACGGGGAACGAATTACAATATTTTGTCACTGACACGGGAATATATTTTTCTAGGTCGTTGAAAGGATTGCCGTATGTATTATTGCTCATGATGTTGCTGTTTTTCATTTATGCGATTGTCGGGATGCAGGTGAGAGAATCTAATAATTATATATAATTGATAATGGTCAAAAATGTTTAAAAAATTCTATCTATTATGTGTGTGAGATTACAATTATTATTGTGAGGTGAACAAGAGGTCAGGGTCATAGAATTATTACGAATAATGGGAAAATTTTTGTAATTTTGCGGAATTGATTTTGTGTCCATTGAAAACTTTTTCTCGGTTCTCTGCGAATGTGAAGCCGTCACGAAAAGCGGAAAAATGTAAATTGTATCTCTATAAAACGACATAGACATTATTCTGTAGCAATGTTTATTCCGTAGTTAATTAGTTGTTACTAATATTCATCGCATTTAATTAAATCTCTAGATTATGTACATATTAGTGCTTTCTCCTGTGACTAAATCTCTTTGGATATTTCTAATATTTCGGGTTTTGATATTTTGAGAATTTTCAATTCGTCGAGTATCCCATTTCGCCTCCTCTACTTACAATATTTAAGTAGTTACCTACATAATTAATTTATTCTTCTAAATGGGCAGTTGCTAAAAGTAGAAATCTATGAGCAATCTTAATTATATGAGAGCTATAGATCCTCTAGACTAGAGTTCTACTTAGTTTAATTTTAGGATTAAATAATTGTAATAGAGAAACATGTATTTTGTTGTATGATGTTGTAGATGTTTGGAAAAGTTGCTCTCAATAGTGAAACGCAAATTCATAGAAATAATAATTTCCAAACGTTTGGTAATGCCCTGATGCTGCTCTTTCGTTGTGCCACAGGTACTATTTCATTTGACTCGCTAATAAATGTAGAGAAAAATTGCATGTAGAAAAAGTAGAGCAAAGCCTTGTAGATCACATTTACGTCGCAATTAATTTATCCCATACGTTTTATTATTAACAGCAGTTTGTTATATAATTAATTTTATTATGTAATGAGAATGTTGTTTCTTGTTGACTTGTCTACTTCCTAAAAATTCGCTAAATTACAAAAGTACAAAAAACTACTGTACAAATCAAGAAACAGAAGCAACCAGCAAAAAAGTTAA
Organism: Tomocerus nigrus; assembly: GCA_019776505.1. Taxonomy (NCBI): domain Eukaryota; kingdom Metazoa; phylum Arthropoda; class Collembola; order Entomobryomorpha; family Tomoceridae; genus Tomocerus; species Tomocerus nigrus. The sequence goes on from JABASI010001210.1 coordinate 20,342, forward strand.
AACCAAATTAAATTATTAATTATTACTTGTTATTTATCAATTAATTATTTTCCATTGGTTAGGTACTTATAAGTTTGTTTTCATATCATGTGAGAACTCCGTGCACTATAATAATAATATATTAAAATATTATTATGTTATTGTATACATATACCAGGTTAATATTAAATAAATTTAACTGACACATTTATTATTAGAATGTAACTTTATGCACACTATAGTGGGGGTAATCAAATCAACACTCTCTTGGTTTTTAATCGGTTAACTTTGCTCATCTTGTAATTGGATAGTGGATAGTTTTAGATTTAGATGCACAGACACTGCTACTAAATAGTTACTCTTCTTCTAAAAAGTTTCTGACGTAATTTCCAACTTTTTGATTGGCTGTTGCATTTTAATTGTTCTTTTACAGTTTAATTTGCTCACGCCACACCACACCCAATTGTCTATTACTGACAAAAATGAGGCCACTCAATAAGACTCATGTAAACATGTTATTATACATTTTTAACGCCATTTTACGTACTACTTAACTAACTAACTAACTAACTAACTATATTATTATATACTAGTTCTCTATTTCTCTCTCTCTCTTTCTCTCACACGTTGATTACCCCCAGTGCACTTAGTAGACTTTAAGATTTTATTGCACTGCAAGTTTTTGCGATTAAAATCCTAGCTCGGGCTTTTCTCATTTGCTTTTTACCCGTTTTATCCGATAGGAGAGTCGTGGCAAGATATCATGATGTCTTGCATCAAAAGCTCCGACGTCAAGTGCTACCATGATCCGAGGGAACTTGCTGCATTGATGGACTCCGGTTAAATTCACTCCTGGTCAATAGTGGTCAAAATGACCCTATGACCTGGTTAATAAATTAGGTCAAACAATGGTCAAAATGGTCAAAAATAGCCAAAATTATTATTTTGCGCTAATTGGCGCTAACGATTTAGGATTTCTATTTGCAATTTTAGTTTCAACGACGATTTACTAAACTTGTCTATGCACTGGCATCAATGCATAAATTTATGTGCTCAGAATACAAGTCATAATTATAATCGTCCATAAATACTCGAAATAATTTCTAAACTTTTTAAATGCATACACGTCATACGGAATGAAAAAGCTTTCATTGTAGTAACTAACCCAAGTTGTTTTTTCTTTTACTCCAAAACATTTTTGAGAATAATTTTAATTGGGTAATAGATTTAAGTTTTTAGAAATTAATTATTTTTTAACGATTTTTATTTATTAATCTTACTAACTCAATTGGAATGTCTATTGTGACATGATAACGCGCTTTTTGACCATTTTGACCATTGGTCGGTCAAAATCCAAACAAGTGCTCAAAATCCCATCACTAAATAGTGGCTAATTCAGATATATCTCCTGACCATGAACCGATGGTGGATAAAGAAAGCTGTGGAAGTAACTTTGCCTATGCCTACTTCGTCTCTTTCTTCTTCGTGTCAGCATTCCTGGTCAGTTTTAACTTCTAATTACATTTGACCTAATTTAGTTAGTTTTTATTACGAATATTTCAGCGTTTCTGGGATCGATAGGATCTAGTCGAGTACCTACGGTGAAAATTAATTTTTTGTATTGTGCAATAGATGTTGAATTTGTTCATTGCCGTCATCATGGATAATTTTGATTATCTGACCCGAGACTGGTCCATCCTTGGCGCTCACCACTTAGGAGAGTTCGTTCAACTTTGGAGTGAATATGACCCGGAGGCCACAGGGCGTATTCCTCGTGATGATGTGATCGTCCTACTTCGTACTTTAAGTCCACCCTTAGGTTTGGGGAATTTATGTCCCCCTAGAATTGCACACAGGGTAATCTTAATATTTGGTTGCTACCAATAAGGAATGTGTATTTATTTTGGTTTTGTGTGGTTAAAGAGTGGAGTTTTCAGTCAGGATTCGTATTGGGACGCTTTGTCCCAGCAGAAGTTGATTCGGGCAGGATTAATGGAGGTGGACCAAGATGTTTCTTGGACGATGATGATTTTGTGGAACACAGGTGGTGAAAAGCGAGTGTTTACTGTTTACTGTCCTGTAGCTTCTCCTTTCGTTTTACACCTTTCGCTTAATTTTTACCACCTGTGTGTCGTAGGTCAAAAAAATCATCGTTCTAGAAACGCCTTGGAACCGGGCTCATGTAAAACTTAGTTTACGTCCCAATAGTGTTCCCGAGGCCTCCATGAAAATGATTCAAATTTCCGCTCCTTATACTACAAGACACCCATAAGTACACACTCCGCGGTTGGCACTATGTATTTCCCAATAGATTTTTTGGGATTCATTTCATTTTATATTCTCATGTATTAAATACTCACTTTTTTACAGAGACTAATTCAAATGAATATGCCAATGAATGAGGATTTGACCGTGGATTTCAACGCGACTCTTTTTGCATTGGTTAGTAAATGATTAAATGATCAGTAGCTTAAATTATATTAATTTGTAAACAGATATTGGGAAAATATAAGTTCGTACCCTTTCTGTGAAAATATAAGGAACATTTTTTGAACTGCTAGGTAAGAACGGGTCTCCAAATTCGAACTGAAGGAAAGAGCAAGAAGGAATTGGATGCTGATTTGCGACACGTAATTTTTACCCTTTGGAAAGATATCGACCCGATTCTACTGGACCAAGTGATACCTCCGCCTTCGAGTAAATCCGTCCCGCATTCTAAACTTAGCTCATTATTAATTCATTTCACTTTGGACTATTTTGATTAATCATCCTTTGGTATTTTTAGTTCGAGGTCAACTGACAATTGGGAAATTCTATGCTGTCGTTCTACTTCAGAAACAATTGAAGAAAATCCTCACAAAAAAGAAAGAGCTAGCAAAAGAGCAACTTGCTATGCAAAATAAAGTATAAAAAACTCTCAATTAATCTTAGAAAGTATTTGATAATGAAATATATTTAAATTTTTTATTTTCTAATTCTTTAGGATACCTATAGTGAATTTTGTGAGCGTTCAGGACACAATGTGGATCACAAAAATTATCAAGATTATAGAAGAAGGTCCAGCCGCGATGAATATGCCGATGTGAGTGAAAATGAATATTTACTTTTCCAAAAAGAAAATATATTTCTTGAATAAAAAATTCGTTTAGGATTATTAGAGATTGAGGTAGTAATTTTGAATATTTGTTGACATTTTAGAGTCCTTACGAGTCAGATATCGAGAAGGGTCCCGCCACCGCGCACAAGATCACGAGTCAATGGGTGAATCTCGTGGGTAACTACAACGAGGGTAACTGGGACTCTGCTGACTCTGAGAATAGCGTAGTAATAGTGAATGACTCATTTCGTTCGGATAGCCGCTACAATCGTCCTCGTCGGAGATTGGAGATGATGCGTAGTTACCCGCCATTTCGTAATTTTGCTCACGCGGATCACAGGAGTAGCGAGGAGAAGAGTGGGCGTGCTCCTGCTGCCTTTCAGAGATTTCGTTACCCGACAACTGCCAGAATCCTTCCGATCCCGAAACACCTGCGTAGTCCTTCATTCCAGAGATTTACAAATGTGTCTGACAATGCCCGGATGCTGGTCATTCCTAAAATGCACAGCTGTTCGGGTTTTGAGGAATTGGATTCACCGTCGCTGGATGTAGATGTGAGCTCTTCGCGAACTTTGCCGCTGCCAGCGACTCGTCGTCGTCGTCTCCTGCCATTAACTCCGTCACGCAACTGGAAACACAACTCTTTGCCTACTCATCAGTTCCGAGGGGCGTTGGGGCATCGCCAACTGCCACCCACTCCCCCAGTGGTGGGGGGCAGACCCACTTCCGCCGACCTGCAACTGCACCAGAATTACGGCAGCACGCGTAGCATGCAAATATTCCGGCAGCCCGACTACCACGACCTTCTGAGTCCGACGCTGGACAGCTCTCCAGCCGCCCTCCCGCCGCCCCCGCCCCTCGCCCACTCTCAGCGGACCAATACCACCACCACAAATCTACACTGCAATTTAATGTTCGAGGAACGAGGACTCCCGCCCGCCAGTCCCTTCTCTTCCTTCTCCTCGGCGGGAGAGCCCAAATGGACACATCCGTGCCAACAACCGTCTGAAATCACGTCCCTCGCCCCGCCAGACTACGAATCTTCCGCCTGGGACTACACCACACACACCCGCTCCAAACGCTTCCTATTCACTGTTGATCTCTAGTCAAAGGTCCAAGGCCACCTCAAATAAACCACACACAGAACAGACTTATAAATGTAATTCCGCTTCAGACATTCTCGCCTTCGATCCAGCTTTGACAAAAATGTCTCTAGCTCTATAGCATCTCACAAAATAAGGCCACATTCTTCAGATACGCTTCAAATATAAAATTTCTTCCGTCATGCACAGTGATTCGAATCAATTTTATTCCGTCTGCAGTACACTCTGTCACAGTTGTCATTTTTGGGATACTATACATACAACATACTAAATGTTATTTGGGCCGCTATAGTCTCCAATGCAATTAGTCATACCTGTAGCAATAATAATAAAATGTACCTTAAAACAATTAGACTTACTATAGAATTAATATATAAGTCCTCATAGATGTTGCACCATGACCTCTACCTTACACCTTTTAGGAAAAAGACAATTTTTAGACGAGTACCTAGTAGATCTGCTCTTATCCTTTCCCTAATAGATTTTTAAAGGCTTATTGCATTTATTTAGTGACTTAGTGTGTATAGAGGATAGAGTCTAGACTATTAAACAGATAGATAATTAATTAGAGGTTAGAATTAGATTTAGGGACAACAATAAAATAAATGAAGAAATCGCGGGGAAGTGATTAACAATTATCATAAATATATTCAAGTTTTCTTGAAATATATTTTTAAATTATTTTGTTATGTCTAGGTACCTATTCTTACTGTTACTATAATGAAATACTCTCCAGTCGCATCCCCTCCTCTTCTGCGCCAACACCGAATAAATATTGTTAAAAAGAGGCCCAAAACTATGCATCCTCAATGCCAAAAAATATTCTCTCTCATCTCTTCTGGCAGAGAATCAGGGTTTCGCGACATTCTTTCTAATTCGTGTCATTTCCCCTTCCTTTAAAACAGCCGTATAAAAATTCATCTGAAAAGACTTCAGCTTATCTAAAAATGCAGCTTTTTACTGCGAACATGTGTTACACGTACCCTAAATTCCTCGAATATAAGTCTAGACGGGATTTATAAAACTTTGACCTTGAACAAGACTCAAGGTTATTTTAACACGGGTAGATATAGGTGACCTTTCCTGACCCTCAGATAACCTCTCTGCTATTTAAAAAGCTAAAGACAATGTCGTCGGCTTATATTCGAGGAGGACCTACTATCGAGGAATTATAGGGTTCATTGATAAGCCACTACGACTTCCAGATAAGCGTCTACGACTTCCAGATACGGCATTCAGATAAATGTATACTAAATGTTAAGCATCAATGTAAATGTAATAATTATAATGTAATACTTAAACTTAAGGCTCCGGTGTTAGAAAGTGGGGGAAATTTAAAGTTAAAAAGTTATATTGAAAAATTAGCCAATTTTTGAAGTTCTAAGGCTATTAAACGAAACTATTTATTGGAAATGTGAAAACGATCGAAAATGTTTTATATTTTTGCGTGTACAAATTCATTGCATGAAGTTTTTTATACCTAAACAAAATAAATCATAAAAAATTGAACGATGAATTAGTAATACAAACATTTAGAACATTTTTCGTTCCTTTCATATTGTATCGGAATGTATAAGCTACTCGTTTATAAGCTTTGTCATTTTTAAATGGTAAGATTTGAATGTAGAATGTTAAAAATTTAAATTGCCCGCTCTTTCTAATATCGGACTCTTAAAAAACAGATAAGCCTCTGTGACGTTCAGATAAAAGCCTAGTGCTTGTGAGGTGTGGTCATGTTAGATTTAGGTAGTTAGAAAAGTAGGATATAGGAGTGATAGTCAGTTTTTATATGAATTGTATTAAGTGGAAAGATTTGGTTCCGATATAATATCGGGTAGTACCGAACCCGGGCATTAGTGAGAGGAATGCAATGCCGTCATGTTACAATATTGAGTACCTATTCTGTGTTATAAATATTGTTCTGTCAATGTCGATATGCTCGGAGTGCGCGAAGGATATTTGCCACCCGGGCTTTTGTCTCAAATCAATAAATGTATGGACATGCTTAGATACATAATGAAAATATGGAGACTGTGTTACGTGACATCCTTAATAACTAATTTTAATCGATATGTAATGTTATGTACAAGTACAACGGATATTTCATTGTTATTTAGTCTTTATGGAACTGTTATGTATCTCATCATTCTCATCTACCAATGAGAATACTAACTGCCGATATTTATGTAGCTAAATAAACCGTAGCTCTCAAACCTTTTTCATACGAATTTTTCTTTAACATTGACAAATTAAATTCATACACATTCATAATTAAATATTAAGAGTCACTCCCAAAGGGCATGATAAGAGAGTACTCAAACCAATTAATGTAATGGCAAAAACCATCCACAGCTCACCATTTACCATTAAATAATTAAATTATGTATTGCATTATTGCATAACTAGACTAGACATACTAATATTAATATAATATGCGGGACGCGTTCCGTAACCGTTTACAGTGCAATGCAAATGCAGTCTCATTTTTAGTGTTAATACACCGTATAAAAACGGATGTACTTAAGGATGGGCGGTAAGCCTTGTTGCCTAGTTTGACAATTTTTCCATTTACATTGGAATTGGGCCTGTTTTCAAAACGATGTTTAAGC
>JABASI010001211.1:0-27124 GCA_019776505.1 Tomocerus nigrus
AATATTGACTCAATATAAAAGAATGCGTGAAGTCCGTGCGTGTAGGTTGAATTATTTATGGAAGCCAATACACAAAAATTATTATCGTTTCTTGTCAAACTAAATATTTCAAGCGAAATAAAATAACTACAACAGACATGCGTAATTGATAAAACGAGAACTATATACCATATAACACTAAATATTAAATATTCATTGCTAATTTTTGGTGAATAAATAAAGCGTAAAGTATAGGTAATCCTAATTGCATAAGATTGTATAATAAGTATAAAGCCATTGATAAAAACAATATTTATGTGTCAATGTCTCCCGGCAATGTTGCTAATTTAAGTTTCCGGTAATTCATTCATACATAGGTATTCAGTAGTAATATTTATTATTTAAATATTATATTTCTTAATTAGCACCCATTGAATTTCATAATGATAATATATCTTGCTGGGTGGATTTAGATGCACAAGACTAAATCCGTAGAGGTAATCCAAACTATCTGTGACGAAGACAGAGACAAAGAGCTGGCCGAGGAAAGACTCCGAGTCAAGAAATTAGAACTGGAATTGGAATCCGCCACGAAAATGCTAGAAGAGGTGAAATGGGTACAAGTGCATTATGAAAACCGTATGCAACTTCAGGAGTTTAAAATTGAAGAATTACAGGTAACTAATTAATGTGCTCTATTCAGGTTAATGGCCTTTGAGTAAAATAGTTGTTAGGCGAAACTCGATGTACTTTTCTATTTTATACTCTCAAGTCGCCCTTAGTAAATTCTAATATAGACTGCAGAACGGGAGGGAGCCGAAAAGATTTGCATACAGATACGTCAGTGCTAATATCAGCCAGAGATATCGTGGTTGGATGTCAATTGAACTTTTCCTGCCTCAGCCATATCAATCGTGTTAAAACTATTCTAATTTAGACACAGGATATATTTGTTAGGAAACTGTTAGTGTTCTTTCACCGCCTTTGCTCAAAGGAGAAAGTTTTCTTTTGTATCTTTTATATTCATAGTGAAGAAAGTTGACAGAATCCAATCAATGTCGGAACTGAACTGTGCTGGACACTGATTGGCACTGGCGTATTGAGAGGAAGTGGCTCTAGGGGTTCCCCCTCGAATGGAAGAAAATATTTTTGTAAAATACAAAATGTTGTGGCACGTTGCGCCATTTTTGAGAATTTTTAGTGTAATTTTCATTCATTTTCGACTAAAGAGGAAAAAATCGCGCTCATGAGCCTATAATTGCCCAGCCACAAACTACGCATCTTTGCTTCACTACAAACGTGGAAGTTCCATTGCTACAATTGCTTGTTATGATAATGAGCAGCCAATGAGGCTTTATCATGGTCCTTGCCATTGCCAATAGGAGCGTATGAGAGTCCTTTCCAATAACAGTTTAGCGTCCACTCTCTGTTCACTCTCCTGCTCACAGTAAGGTCACAAGCAGCTTCAAATAGAATTTGGAGTTTCAAATAGAACTTCAATGTATAGTCAATCAAGAGTATCTGGCTACGCCACACCTCTTTGTCTTCAAAACTCATAACGCAAGGAAGCCACAGACAGTCTTTAGGTCCATTATATACTATCGTCTCAGCAAATTAAATCTCTTAAACTTAAATCTCCGCCCACCCCTGAAACTCAGTTTTGCATACCTACCTATGCTGATTAGAGCTACTTACTCAATGAACGGTCGTTGTATTATCAGTAGTAGTAGGTATGTAGATCTACCGTAACGCTTCAAATAATATCCCTCCACTTCATTTATTTAACTGGGTACCTAGGTGCACACAGAACTAGTGGTCTGGGATTTAATACTGAAGGATTATAACTTTTATGACCTCATTTTATATAATTCCACGAAGGGCGTGGAAAATGCTGGCCTTTTTAGTCGAAAATAGTTGAACAACGCACTGAAAATGTTCAAAAGTCGTACGAAGGACGAAATTTTTTGCACTTTACGAAAAAGTCTCCTTTGAACCTGATTTGTACAGATATGTCAACTCCAACAAAAATAGTCAACTCCCCCACTCTCCCCATTTTCGTATACAATTAGCTCGTATGCGAGCTTAATCATCTAGTATGTTAATATAATTAATATTATTGCAACACTTAATTGTTTTCAGATGCTAAAGTGTGTAAGAAAGCTCTGTAGCTGCCTAACAGTAAAGTAGTTATTATCATGAAATCATGGAATGACTAATAATAATAATAATAATGTTTTATGGGGCGTTTCAATCCATCTCGAGTTTCAATATATTAATTTAGATAATAAACGGTAACATATTATATTATAAAGGTATGTGGTATTATAATGGTATTATGCATATAATGGACTTGTGCATAATAACTTTTTTATTTAGACGGATATAATTATTAAAATTAAAAATCCAAGATAAATTATCTGTCCGTATTTACCCTGCCATGTTATCATATGCTTAGATACTAGAATAAAATATTCCCCCGGAAGATAATTCAGAGTTGTACGGTACTTGCATGTATTCTATCAGTCAGGCTATAAATATGTGTGACAAGAAGTCGGCATGATAAATCAGTTCAGGGGTCACTCCTCTACGAATACACACTAAGCGTGCATGTAGTCTCTCGTCTCGTCTCTCCTCTAACATATTGCAAGTGTCTAATCTAGAGTCCGGAAACAAGACATTTTGCTATTAGAAAATATCGACTAAACAAATCAGAGCTGAGTTAAGACGATAACGGTCGATACACTTTACTACAAGAAAATGCTTGATGATTTTCTCCATAAATACATAATGCAAGAACTTTGTACTATTGAGTTACCAATTTCGAATGCTGCCAGCCGAGCCTTCCACTTAGGCTAAGTATGCTTATTCTTCCGGCTCTAATTAAAGATTGTTATCTACATTCATGCTGAAAATTGCTTGTTTGCCAATTGTTTAATCAACATTTTTATGCTGGTACTAGTAGTAATATGTAGTAATGGTGCATTTTTGTTGATCGTTTCTCATCATATACAACCAAATATTTTCATAATTCCAGATTATACAAAATTGTTTGTGGTGATTTATTAATGACTCTCAGTCATCAGTTAATAATTGAATTTGCTATTGAATTAAAGCACGTCTGGAAACTAAAAGTATACATACATTGGCAGTCGTCAAACGATTTTTTTCCGCGACATTTTGTCATAGAGTAAGAAAACCAATTGAATAATTTTTCACTGCAGAAGCAAGGCGCCCGCGTGTGGGTCAGCGAAGCCAACCCCCGCGCGCGCCTTGTAACCTGTAGTAGAAAATTGCAATTATACGAGCTCAGAACGACGAGGCGTATAATTAGAGAAGATAACAAACGGCGCGGAGTGGAAGTGAAGTATAATTAGCCAATACCAATATGACACGCATCGAAAAATACATTTTTTTTAAATTCGGTATTTATAGATCCTTTTGTTTGACATGGAATGGAATGGAAGTGTATTTTCTGCAGTACAATACTAAATACTACCAGCGTTTGCTTACCTTTAAGAGTTGGAAAGCCTACAGAAATATTGCAAATGAAGCGACTTGCACCGTTGAATTGAGGGGTGTGTAGAGAATAGTTCTTTAATAATTGTTGCTCTCTATCTTATTTTCGATAAAATCTGTAGTTAAAAAGCTTAGGTATATATTTTGAAATTTATCTGATATCAGTAAATTGAATGTCTGCGAAGTCGCTCTATTTGCAATTTTCTGACGGTCTTACATATTTTGGAAATAATTATTATAATGCTCGTGAATGTTGTATTCCAAAGCTAAAGTAGGAAAAAGTACCTCCTTAAAATGTGTCCTAAATGACTATGACTATTTTTATTGTAATCGATTTGCAAAGCCTTTCGTATTGTCTACAGAAATAGTAGGTATTTATATTTAGTACTTGTACCAACACAACATTACAAGTTTAGTGCAAGCAAACGACCAATACGGCGTCATTGGTTGAACTTGTAAGAGATAATTATACAGGAACGATTTATGCATGGTCAGTAGTACATTCGTATTCCTAACTGACAATGTTCAGCAACGGTCTTGAATTGGAAAATAAATTACTTTTCGTTTATATTTGCAGAAGCAGCTGTTTGACCTGAAAACTACAGAAATGGAGGTTATCCAATTCCAGGTGCGGTTCGAGTTAGCATTTTTTTAAATAATAATGCATGCATGTTATAGTAAATATGGTATAAAATCGTGTCTTATTATTTCATGGTCATTCATAACTCATTTATGTAGTCAATAGTCTCAAATCAAAACAAGTGTCCGTGTACTATATAAATAAAGTGTTGAGCAACCAATCGGTCTCTTTGTCTTCATGCTTTAAAAGCTAATGTAAAATCGCAGAACTTTTAATTTCAAGGAGATTTATATGCAATGTTATAATGTACGCTTAGGTTGTAGGTAATTTCGACTTTTGCAGAATATTCAGGCATTATCCCAGTAACTAAATAATCGTTTTATTACTATGTCCATCGTCCGTGTTCAGTAACCTCCTCTATTAGCAGGCAATAAAAATGTGTAATACTGGAATTCTGTTTTACCCGAAGTGTAAGCATTTTCCACCAACCTCTGTGGGTTACTTACGGGTTATTGGAACCCAAAGAATATTTTCTAAGTTTCTTCACAATTTGTACCGAAAATGTCAAAAAAAATTATTGCAGATCTGGACGTCTCAGACAATTTGGAGTCGATTTGGGGGTGGTACATTTTTGTGGGTGGGGCTGGGGAATACTGCCTCCATTGGCTGTAAATTAGGTGATTTGATTTAGGTACAAAAAAGGTACGGCACATCGAATGATAAGACTAATAAATCTGAGGATATGACTTAATCGAGGATGACCTGTCACAGAAATAACCTAATTTACCCCCAACCCCAAAGGAGGTAGTATTTTTTGGGTTCCAATAACCCGTAAGTAACCCCTCTGTGCTCTGCCTACTTGCGCATCTGCTATTTAAAGCCTTTTTTAGATTTAAGCTATCCGGTCATGTGAATTGACCTCACAGACAAATAAAAGGTAAAATACAGTAACTCAATTGTTTCCACCCTCATTTCAGCCACGACTATTATAGGCAAACATTTGTTTAATTAGCTTTTGTATATTTATAAACTTATGTATAACCCATTGTGTCAAAAGAAGTATTACGGCATTGTGTAAATTGAAGCCGTCTCTTAGATCCAAGCTTTGATATCTCAGGTTTTCTCAAATTCACAGGATTCTATTTCATGCTATAACTGTAAATTCACTCTAGTTTACTTTCTTTCATTCATTTTCTTCAATTCGCTTCAAACGAGTTGAAAACAAGATACAAATGGGTTCCAGGCGAAATGCTACATATATTTTATATTGGCAGTTTTTTCCAGTATTCCACAAATCAATTCAATCAGTAAATAAGTGATTTTAAATATTCTTGAAAGAGACTGGGTATTTCATACTATTTACTTTTTCTCTGCAATACAAACCAGCATTGTCATGTCATCATAGTGCTTAAGATATCCTGTGAATAAATCATGTATCTAGTACCTAAGTGCCTAAGTATGCATGAATAGGAAGGTACTTCAAATACTAATGGCTTCCAATGTATTAAAATAGTAAGGTCTCAAAGTCTCAATAGTATAAAATGGCTTTGCCCATGACATAAATGACAGTTTAGGGAAGCAAAACATTTTTTATCGATTCCTTCGATTTCTTCATGAAAATATCGATTGCAAGTGAGTTGTCATTTTCTCATCGTTACTCTAATAACTCTAAGCAAGTTCAGTTCCATTGAACAATTTAAGGAAGAACTGCCGAAGCTGCTTTCATGGTCAGCAGTCAAGAAACTTTCACAGAAACTTCTCCGCTCTTCTTTTCTCAGAGGAAATGTAATAGCGTGGAAAAATACTGAACGATGACTCGGTAGGTTTGCTTTTTGATGGCTTTGGGCAGTCGGTGTCGGCAGTTGCAAATTATTAGCAAATGATTTCACGGTTTTACATTTTCATTATGTTATGGAATGGACATAACACAAGGCCACAACACCCATATCACTATGTTATCCAGTACCTACTCACAATCCAAGACACGAGCTCCCTTTTTATAAAAGCCATCATTATTGAGAAAACCTAATTTTTCCACTTGAGCAACTTAATTTTAATTTTTCGGCCTAGAACTGAACTTCAGTAGTTATTACCGCACACGGTGAAATGCAAACCTTTTTTTAAATCAAGGTCGAATTGTAGTGGAGTAATAGTGAGGTACCTGTGCATATCAGTTTTACAAGTAGGTACTTAAGGTATGTAGGTATTTATTAATCAGGCATTGGCACTCGCCGCCGCAAAGCTGTTATGGATCCCTCCTCAACAAGAATTGTTGTAAAAATTTTGGACTCTCGTCTCTCTGGGTTTGAGTGGGAAATACTGCAGAGCGAAAATAGCTACTCCAAACCTGATACTAAAGTCCAAAATGTTCAACAATTCTTACAAAGGAGGGATCCAGGTGTGTTACCTTCATCCAACTCCAGATTCGTAATTTCAGATCCTGTATAGTTTCAAAGATGCTTAGGACTAGGGCCAAAAGAAGTCAAAGTGGAAAATGTTTGTTGAATGACGATGGCTGTTGCATGCCAACCATGACGCTAACCATGAATTTTATGTTTTAGCTGTTTCGCAGTGTGAAACTTATACACACAAGTATTTATAAATGTGTTTAATCATTTCATTTTTCCATTGATTGTAGATACCCCAAATGCAATGCCAAGTTTCGAAACCTCCATTCGCAAAAGAATATCAACCAATAAGGTGAGCTCCTGTGGGTATACAAAGGAATTACCTCCCAACCAAAAATGATAATCATAAAAAATTTACTTGATATCCAACCTGTCACTGTATGTTATGTATCCTTCGTAGCATAAACTGACAAAATATATTTTAATCTAGACAAAGAAGTTCCTCCATAACAGGATATAGAGACCGAGATAATATGCAACGCCGTGGATCTCATTCAATTTTGCCGGATAATTATAAAGAGACTGTCGCCACACTACCCCCAATCCAAGGCCCTTCGTTAGGGACCGGAACTAGTAATACAAACACTAATAACGGCATCAATACAAATTCAACAGTATCCTCAATGAAACTTGTGAAAACTCGAATAAATCGAATGGGGAATCTCGGAGAGGCTGTGATGTCGTCCTCTACAGACTCCCCAACTTCATCAGCGACAACTAACACATCGCCAACTGCAGTCGTCGCAACTTCTAGCTCGAAAAAGAAATGAGGCAATCAAAATTACTGTTTTTAAAAAACTGTTTATTGAATATTTATAGTAACTAAGAAGCTTTTTATAATATTAATACAATACAATCAAAAACACTATGACAGGTAGCTACTAAACTTACTATGGTATCAAATATTAGTGTTTTGCATTAATTTTAAATTACATTAAGAAATCAAATAAGCATTATTTGACTGTTATTGAATAAAGGAATAAAAAAGTTAATTCATACAAAGATACCAATGTCTACAAATCAGTTTAAATGATGAATTCTTTCCAAAACTTTCATATACTATTCACCGTGATCCATTTCACCTTGTGGAGTTACGTAGGATTGCAGCTTAGAAATAAAATAGTTTATAGGCGGATGCTACTATTATATATCTAATTCAGACGGGCATAGCAATATACAAAAACTTTTAGCAACACATATTTTTTCAACAATAATTATTTTTAACGCTGTCAAATAATCAGAAATGATTCATAGTAAAACTTTTCAGATACTTTTCGGATACACAAAGCCGCTAATTGTTAGTCGGTGCAACGCTGACCCTAAAACAAACAGAAAATAATCAAACATCATTATATTTTACACATTCAATAATATTTCGAGAAATGATGACAACAATAGAAATAAATCAGTTTTACTTGTCATGAATCTGTCGCAATACTGCAAAACTGCTTTCATATCGACGTTCGTTGTAAGCTCCAGCTTCCCTCCATCGCTGGCGGATTAAATTCCATCTATCCAAATGATTTTGGAAGAGCAAGGCCGGCGAAGGGGCAGCGTCATCAGACTATGAAAAAAATAACATTTAAATAAAAAACTGCATACAGACTTTACAGACGAAAAATAGTTCAAAAGCAACGCACGTAGTTGATGTCGAATTCTTCGTCCATTCGCGGAAGTGGGGGAGGAACACGGATGCACATTTGATTTCCGTATTCGTCATAAGGCAAGATGTCAGGTGGTGGGAGGCGATAGAATTCGTCAGTGTCTCCGCGGTAGTCGTTGGAAGCCTCCGAGTCGTTGTCTTCTTCTGTGCGCCGGACGTTGACATTTGGCTTGTTTTCAATCCAAGCCCTGCAGATCGGATACAAAGGCGTATTTTCATCGAATTGAGCCAGATCTACTCCCCGATCGAACAATTTCATCATAAAAGTTTGCTGTTGCTTCGGAGGGTCAGTGAAAGAGTCCGTCTTGATTCGCTTTTTCGGCGGAGGAAATCGGAAGCTGAGTCTGTTGTAGCCCTGGCCTGATCTGTTAATTAAATCGACAATCAATGTAAGCTACTGTATCACTTGTTCTTTTATCACTCATGCCAAATAACACTTATATTTATATACGTACATGCGATTTTCTTCGGTGTCGCTGTCACTAGTTTCCTCCTGCATAAAACTGTCTTGCACCATGTGCTTCAGGACGTTCTTGAATCGATTCCGGGCCATTTTTACATTCATGTCCTCTGAAAATTAAAAAACAACACATTTTCGTGTTTGACAATGGACACAATAAAAGGCCAAGAAACCTCTTCATAGAAGAATGCAGTCAGACAGAATAAGTTTTAGCTATAATTGATAATGTTATTATGTAGTGTTTACCTCCACGCTCCTTCTTCCCTTTAGATTCCATTTCTCCAGCTTTTTCTAATTTTTCGGGGATTGCTTGTTGGATAGTACTGTGGCTCGGTGTAAAGTATTAAGAATTAAATTAAATTCCTTAAATGTCGTAAAAAGTTGCCTCACTCCTAAATTATTGCCAAATAAAAAGTAGTAAACAAGCAGCACTCCACAGGCACGAGTATATAAAATATACAACTGAGGCCTTCTAATGATTATTATTCCGTTAGTTACTTTCGTTCGCTCCTCTCTCTGCTTGAATTATTGCAACTATTGAGCTTGTGGAAGCTAAACTTCTGTAGAGCCGGAGGCGCAGCTTTTATCCCTATTGTGTGTAGTCACCTGTACTTAATCTGCCTAGCAGCAGAAGGACTCAAGTCTAGACATAGAGTACGACTGTAACCAGCCCTACTGTCTATTAATAAGCTATTGTCTAACCCAAGTCATGGAAAAGCGGTCGTCATCACGTTACCACCATGGTGTTAACGTGGTTACCATCTACGGATTCAGCGCTATGTCTGATGTGGTCCAAATTGCCAAAAAGCTGTACATTACGTTACTTGCAGACACTGGAAATTTCATATTCATTAGTTGGCACTTACTTTTCCCAAAGTCAATTCACATTGCAAATAATGAATTTTATGTTTGTGTACCTACTATAAAATAAAAACCCGAGGTTGAAGTCCCCTCATAGTTATTTTACTTAATACGACAACGACAAGTAGATAAAATGAACTTTAAAGGCTTTTTGATTTCAAACGGAAAAGTACCTAGAAAAATCGTCGACTCAAAGTTACGAGACGAGTCTACAAAAGATAACGTAGAGGAAACTGATTTCATCCAATATGTCAGTAAAACCGAAATTAAAGGGTAATTAGCAAAAAATGTATCTAACTGTTACCATGGCCGAAGGGAATGTGCATATCTTAAGTAATGCTTGAATATTATTTCAGAACTATAAAGAAGAAGGAAAAGAAAGAATTGGTTATCCCTCTCATAACAAAAAATAACTGGAGAGAGGACGAGCAAAAAGTTTCACTCGTGAAAGAAAGTACAGACTTACAGAGCAAGAAGCTTGATGCTACCGATGATCTTGAACAACAAGCAGTTAAAGAGATTCTAGGTAAACGTCCATGGTGCAATGTTGCATTGCATTTTTTGATACAATATTATTAAATGTTTCGGCTGAAATAGGGCTCAGGGCTCAGGGTAAAACTGTACCATTTGATACAATGAGAAATGATTTAAAGGTAAAATTATTTACCTAGTTTCTTCCTATCTCGCACACTCTTTACCAATTACGAACTACCAATATTTACTGAATCTCACCGTTGTGATTAAGACCCGGAGGAATATAATATTAAGCCGGATTTAGAGTACCGTTTCCATGACGTTATCCTCTGATGATAACGTTTTCTTCGTGTTTATGATTAACAATTTATCCCTTTCAGGAAGCTTATCACGAGAAGTTTATCACTTTTCGGGAAGTTTTTCTCTTTTCTGGATATTGAAATATTTCAATAATTACAAAAGTGAAACTATCGTGAAAGCAGAATGGAGTTTTGAATTTTACCCACCAAAGGCCAAGATATAGTAGAGTACGAAATCTGTGAAATGAAGCTGAAGTGATAGTGACGTGATGGTGAAGTGACTCTGAAGTCATGACGATAACGTCACTTTTCTGATTATTGCAATATTTCTAAATCAAGAAAAGCGACCTCTAGGTAAGTATCTTAACCAAAAGTGATACCTAACTTCACCATCACTTTTGAACTATAAACACGAGAGAAACGTTATCCTTAGAGGATGACTTCATAGAGACCCTACTATAAATCCGGCTAAATACAAGCTACATGTTTTTTACATTGCAAACGCAAGATACAGACCCATTGTTTGTTTCCATGTCATTATGATGAAGAATTTCTTGATTTGCAATTACACCAGCCATTTTGTTATCGTCAGTACTTTTCAGTGTAACTTCACTATCACTTCGTGTTCGTTTCAAAGATGTGGACTCTAAACGAGGCTTTAGTCACGAATTATTAAGCAGTGGTTACACTGATTTTTACCTTTCACAGAGTGTGTTACCAGAGAAATTATTCGGTGTAAGCAGTGAAAGTCTGTGCGTCCGTGCACCCACACAACTCATAACACTAAAGGCTGAGGTCTGACTGACCTGACCTATATGACCTGACCTATATAACCTGACCTATATAAACTGACTTATATGTGGCGCGAGTAATAGCATATAATTTATTCTTGTAATTCTTAGATGCCACGAGGGATGCTATTGAAAATAATGATCGAAATGAGGTCAATGAAATTCCGTTATTGCTTCAAAATCGAATACCGAATGGATTTGAGGAAGATGATAACATGGACGTGACCTTGAGGCCAGAACAGGTTAGTATAATTAAAAGAAGAAAAAAACCAATGCATTGTGTTTAGACTTACTAAGATAAATAATATTGAGATTATTAAGGCTCACCTTCGACTGAATTCTCTCTGCTCTGAATAACGGCAGGGCGAGAGTTTGAATATTTGACATTTACATGTAAATCGTCAAATTTCCATTTTGTATCTTCTTGTTAATTAGTGAATTTTTCAAAAAAGTTAAAGAGACAAAAAATCAATATATTATAATCTACAATCTCACAATCTTTTGACTTGATAGTATTTTTCGTTCTCATGTTACAGACAATATTTGATATTCCAGCCGAACGACAATCGCTACCAAAGCAAACGATAGTTCAATTGTAGATTGTATTATTTTGAACATTTGGTGTCTCATTCATTTTTTCGATAAAGCCACTAATTAAAAAGCAGTTGCAAAATGAAAATGGGACAATTTACATGTTTTAGACACTCTCGACCTGTTGCTATTCAGGGCAATATTTACAGGATTCAGTCGAAAGTGATCCTTAATTGGATATTTATAGTCAACGTTGGACGATTATGAAAAGGTTCCAATTGAAGAATATGGGTTGGCAATGTTGAGAGGTATGGGATGGAAAAAAACCGAAGGCATTGGTCTACGTAATAAAATGTAAGTTTTACTGAAAGCTTTGAATATAATATTTTTGAATGTTTTCAAGCACAGAATGTAACTACTGAATTAACTGGATAATTTATACTTTAGGAATGTAGAAATGAAAGAACCTCAGTTACGCCCAAAGGGTTTAGGACTTGGAGCCGAGCGTCCTCAGTCAAATAAAGATGCAGTATCACAAAGCTCATCCAAGGATAAGGGAGAAGAACTAACTCTGAAAATTGGTGGATATGTCATCATTGACCGAGGAAGTAATAAAGGGCAGTACGGAACGGTACGGTTTGATTGTTGGTTGTGAATATTAAGATTAGGTTACGTTTCAACAATTTGTTTTATGTATAGGTAGCTAATAAAAATTGTTTTTTCTCCTTATTAGATAGAATCATTTGATGAAGATAATAATCGAGTCATATTGAAATTAAGCATCACTTCTAAAATGGCAGCAGTTTCTAAGTTTTATATTACGGTTGTATCTGAAAAAGAGTTTAAGCAGAAGTCCAAAGTTATCAGTAAGATTTAAAATAAGCCATAAAAAATGTTGAGAACATTTCAAAACGAATTAATGCTTTGAGGCAATACCAACTAATTACATTTGGTCTATTTTATTCGCAGACAATGAGAAGTACGAAAGGTACAAGTTACAACAGGATAAAAAGGAAGCTAAAAACAGAGAGTTACAACAAGAAGAAATTCAACATCGTGATAACTCAAAATCTCGTAGCAGAAAAAGAGATAAAAGTAGAGAAAGAGATACTTCAGTAGACAGAAAAGCAAAGAGGAAACATAAAAGCCCACAGTAAGTTTGTGTTCTAAAGTTTTTGACCGTGGCTAACAAATAAGTTTTGAATTAAATAGATTTATTTTTGATTATTTAATTTATGTTGTTCCCTGTTCTATTCAGGCCAGAAAAAAATAATAGGAGAGGAGCTAAGGAATGGATACGACCCAACTTGCGAGTACGATTTATAGATAAAAGTTATAAATCTGGAAAGCACTATGAAAAGAAGGTAAGCGTGTTTGATTTTTTTATAATGCAATAGGGTAACTACAATTGCAATAATGTAACGCAAATTCAGACAATAATTATATTTGAATTATCTTTTAATAGTTCGTCATAGAAGACGTATTTACCACCGACATGTGTGTCTTAAAATCAGAGCGAGGGGAAATTCTCGATGAGATCAGAGCATCACAACTAGAAACAGTAATCCCCAAAGGATCTTCAAACATTGTATGCGTGTTATATGGAAAATTTTGTGGACAAATTGGAGAAATTGTTCAAAAAGATAAAAGTCGATACACAGCTATGGTTCAAATTTTGCCCGACAGGACCCCTATAATTGAATTAGACTTCGACGATATTTGCGAATACGTCGGAGATATTTCTAATTTGTAATTAATTCGACTCGCAAAAATTATGTCGCAATGTATAAATGTATAATACTAGTTATAATATTATAATTTTTACCTATTTACCTGTTTTATGTAATAAGGACCACTTCCGCATTCAACGTCAATGTCATAAACGTCACAAAATCCGTGGTTTCCTCCGCTGGCGGAAATTATTTTTTCTCTCTGGAAACTGAGCGCTCTTAAAATTTACTGCTAGGCGCAAATAAAATTTATTTTCTTCTTTTCCTCTTATTCTCCTTCCATTTTCCTCATTTTTCACCGTTTTCCTCATTTTTCCGTCCATTTTGATCTTTTCTCTCTCCGATTTCCTCATTTATTCCCCTATTTTCCACTTTTCCTTTTTTATTCCTCCATTTTTCTCTTTTCTTTCTCCACTTTCTTCTTTTATTCCTCCATTTTCCTGTTTTTTCCATTCTTTTCTCACAATTTTGACCATATTTACAGCAGTAAACTTTCAATTTTCCGGAGATTTTACTAGATTATTCAAGATATTTTCACTAACAACGCTTTCCTTTTAAGTACCTTATTGTGATTTCATACTATTTATTATACATATTATCTATATTATTTAAAATTATGTTCGCTATTGTTAAATACAGTTATTCGTATATTCGTTTTCCATCGTCATTCTCCATTAACGTTCCAGATTTATTAACTATGCCTATTAATATATGTCTTTGGTACCTACATTATGTAAAATATATTAAATTATAACATAATAAATATGTCTATATTTGTTCCCGTACTAGTGTCATTTGTTCAGATTCTCCTGATTTACTGAAAGGTCTACACTTGAATGTTGTTAAAATGTACCTACGGTTTTACAGACATAAACTATTTATTTAATAACTATTTTTACCAAAACTTAAAAAGTAATTGCTGGTAATTAATGATGCAGCGCCATGCTAAGAACAGCTTTCATTTTTTTAGTGCGAATCCAGTTCATCGGATCGGGCATTAGTACTGCGTATAAACAAAATTAAATATTGCATTAAAGGTAAATGATTTAGGAGTCTCACCTACAATTAAGTCAGTTTAATAAACAAACTAATTTATAGCTTCAGTCCTAATAGATTATTAGTATTATTATATTACTCACGCAATCAGTCTCAGTTTCCTCACCAACAAGTAAGTTTAACTATGTTAAACTCTATGTTACATTACTTACTCTACTCTACATTATTATGTCTTCTAAAAATCGAAGCATCCTTTGATACAGGCAGACGAGGGGCATAACTGAATGCATTGCATGTAAATTGTAGTTTGCCTTATAGTTAATCTGTCAGAGGTCTGTCAGTGTGCAGCCAGCAATCGAGAGGAAAGGGTCGCCGGAGTTCTCGTGCTTTACAATTGGACTCTTGTGCTCTTCTACTAGTACAGAAATCTACAGCTGACAGTATACAGGAAGTGGAATTATTGTGTACTCTCTACATATTATTTGTCACACTTCATTGATAAAACAGGAAAGCCTTTTTTCCAGGAAATCGTGACTTGTAATGTAAGTAAATAAACAAATATTTGATTGCCACTATTCTGCCAAAATTAAACAAACTCTGTGATACATTTATTGCACTATTTCTGCTTACATTGATTATTGCACTGTTTATGTTTACATTGATTATTGAACTATCTATGAAAATATGCCACTAAAACTGAAAAATTCCGTTGACAATTTTGCTGTAAGCTTTGGCAAACAAGTCTTTGCAGTTATAAAACTACATCATACTGTTGACTACGTCCAGCATATTGCAATCTGCAAAAATACAGAAATTGTCAGAAACTATAAACTAGCTTTGATTGATTTAATAAATTCTATAATTTTATTATAGTAACATCCAAATATTCAAATATCTTTAGTGGATGCAACTTTAATGAATACTGAGGCGAAATGCTATTGTCCCTTTTCAATTAAAGAATTCTGTAACTTTTACTATATTCTTTTTGTTTGGGTGTAAGGGATAGTATTGAAATTGATAATAAAGAATTCCAATTATTGTAAGGAGCTTCAGTTTTGTCTAATTGTCTCTGTAGACAATGCAAAAGGACAACAATTATATTTATTATTATAACTAAAGTATTATATGGCATTCACATACTTCTCAAATGTAATTGTAAATGCGAATTGATTTTTCATTATTTTTTTGTCTTATTTCAATGTAGATTGGTCCCCTACAGCAGCATCTACAATTTAAGCGGACTAATGAACTCCAGTGGTCTACAAAGTGCACAGAAGATTGCAATGGTCGACTAATAAACTTGCAGTTAAACTGCACTGGGTGGGGATGAGACATATTTTCGCAATTTCATTCTTTATTTATACCGTGTGCTGGTGTTAATGGCGATTGAAAAAATGCTGCTTACTAATTTCTGAAAGAGGTGGGACCACCAAACTAACTAAATAATTCGGTGCTCAACAATATTTTTGCTCTTGGGGCTTAAAAATGCGGCGTAAGACAATCAGAATGCAACTCCCAGCTCCACAAATTGTAAGGTTTTCTTTCATATCTCCTTAAATGGTTACTAATAATTACATTCAGAATTATTCAATACTTCATACTAGAACTACGTAGATAACTAGATACTCATGCCTAATTACTTTTCCACGATTCCAATAATTTATGTTGGAAAATCGAAATTATTGTACAATTTCAAACAAAGTCCTAATTGTGTCTTTGAAACATCTAAAATTACACTTTACATGTTGAAAAACAATTCTAAAAAATACTCAGGCGCATATATGCTGCAAAAATACTAACTGCAAGTCATAAATAATTGAAGTGTAGATTTAAATGCAATTTGAAATTGAAATTGCAAAAGAAATTGTTTCAATCCTTCCAAAACCATCGTTTCTAAGATTTCTGTATCATACATTTATCGCCTCCCATAACAATCAATTGGTATATTATCAGTGATAGACAGATCGAATTACAGTTTAGGCCAGGCTTTACACCAAAAAGTACTTCAGCTATTAAAATTTTTATGCTTCAGTCGACTGTAACATATTTACACACGACAATGGGGAAGTAAACTATCTGTCTCCGTATTAATGGTTATTCTCCTAAATGGTACACAACCTGTAGATAATCCTATCAGCAGGAGTGCTTAGGAGTTTTGGATTTTAGGAGTGAACACGAAAAGCATATAGTGCACCCTTATCAAAAATGAATTTCATGCGATACACACAAAAGCTTCTAGTAAATGGAGGAAGTAAGCGGGCAACTGTGCTAACTTGCAGTTGATGGCTTCCTTATGGTTTTAAGCTAAATGTTTGTTACTTTGTTAGGACACGGATTATGATTATGGTCATCACACAAGCTCTATAAACGCAGCAGGACACAAGAGTAGGACTCACAACATGCATGCTAAAAATATTCTTTATTTTTTGTCTATGAGAAAAAGAGTTTACTCGGCACTTTGGTAACCATAGGACAGAATACTAGGCGATGTGCCTTTGTGCCTAAATACGTGATGCTGCTTACAGTGTGTGCGATAGGCTCATAAATCAATATTTAGCAAACATGCCGAACTACTTATTTAGTTTCATTTCTTATCTTTGTATCTACTGCTTTTTTTCTGGTTGATATTTACCAAGTCATGTTAAATTATATAAGACCTTTACAGTTCTTATGTCCTACATAACTCCTTAATAAATATAAACATCGCCTATTTGAAAAACTAGACAAGTAGTTGGCAGTCTGCTGATGCGTACGTATATGCATACCGAAGTATATATTATTACATTGTGTATTGGTTAAATATACCTAGTTGCATTAGTACTGTAATAATAAATCAAATGAACTGATTTACTACTAATCGTGAATGATGAAGTGACAACGTAATGAATAAGATATTATTATGCCGTAATAGTATTAATTGTATGAGCATAATATTAATGTAGCAATTTAAGATAGTACCAGTTTCTCAGCCATTTAATTTTTAACCCGAATCGTAATATTACGAAACATATATTTAATTACCAGTCAATAAATTTTTCTAGGGATTATGAAATGTTTGAGTGGATTTCATTGCATGAATCTGCACTTAACGCGGTTCTATCTAGCCCAAGATCTGATACAAATTAAGAATGATTGAATAACGTGTTTGGATATCTCGTGGTTTATTTAGATAAAGGTGTTTAAAACTAAAACTGCGTCTAATTTGTTAGCTTATAATAGCTGACCGTTGGAATAGTCATAGAATCGTGAATACTCACATCACACACAACAGCCAGAAAACAAAACGACAAACGGAAACACCGTGAAATATTTCCAAGCGCAATAAATCTTCATAAATAGTTCTCATAGCGTGCTCGGTTCAAGCACTGAGCGATTATCAGTAGAATCTTTACGGCTAGCGGCTAGATAAACATTAATTCATCTTACATATATTATCCTGATGTGATCCTGACCATTCCTGACTTGAAATCTTCCCTTCATCATATTTCATAATCCACACAACTATGCCACACTGTATAAATCAACTTGATGTTATGTGTAGCGTGTAGCACCAACAGTAAAATAAAAATGTCTTTCCTTAGACTCATTTAATGAGTTACGCAATTATCATTGCATATTTATAATCAATCAGACAGACGTGTTCGTGTTAGTGTTACTGAATTTAGTCGTCAAAGGACTAATGTAAAATAAAATGTAACTGTACAAGTTTCCATTTGTCTCATTGTCCCTTTCCGATTAACTCGACTATAAGCCTACCCACAAAAACTGAAATGAAACAGGTGGATATTTCTTATTTTTTCCAACTAATCCGAAAGAAGATCCTATCTAATGCATTCCGTCAAATTATTTTAAATTTTCTTACAGAAGTACAAAAAATTATCCTGTTGATTTCTTTTTCCCCATGGCTGATATGCGACCCATTATTTTTTGATGTCTTAAATATGAGTAATGTAAATGGCATTTAAAATTAATGGATTCTTTGGTTAGTTAGAATCCTTGTTAAAGTGAAGACATGTGTGTCACAATTTAAAACTTAGTTAGAAAGGCTTATGAGCGAGCCCTGCCTATGGACATTATGTTTACTTTCAGAGAATTTTCATGTTTTGATAGGAATGGACGATAAGTTTGTTGCTTATAAATGTAGAGGAGATATGATTCGTTTATCATGGATGTATTATAAGATTGCTTCATGATTATCAGCTGTATGTTACATTGAAATATCAATAGGCATAGAAAGATACACATGTTAGTCAATATTTAGGAGACTGGTTTGGGTAATTGAGAACATTTCGTTGGACATGATTCATAAGCACAATCACACACAAACAACTACCATTTCCTATTCGTCTTTTCTACAGTCAACTAGTCAACATTGTCTCGTTCTCATCTGAGGACACTACACAGTAATTACGTTCTAAATTCTAAAAACATTTTTCACAGCGACCGGCATGTTCGTCGTCTCACTTTCCTCCGTTATCAGTGACCAAGCCATCGAAGTGAAATAAAAAAAGACTAACACCGAAATTGTTTTGTGAAGCACACGTTAATTTTGATGATGCTAATATTTTAATAACCTACCTAACCTTAAATAGTGGTCAGTTGGACTTAATTCTAAAACTGTACTTACCTAGTGACTGCTATTATTGACTTTGTGCGAGAAGACTTCAGAATAAAAAAAAACTGTGGATAACCCTTTTGCTGGAACGAAAAGTTTGTTTAAAGTGTTAACCTAATTGGGTTCATACTGATTAGCGGGACGACATCAATGACCGAAGCGAATTGTGCCAATACCAATGAGCGTTGGGAAGTTCGATTGACTTGCGGCTTGAATATGAGCCTAATCAAAATGGTTTGTTAGTTTCCTTACTCCGTTTTTTGAATATTTGTCGCTCTGACCTACTGACATCTCTTTTTCAATTCTCAACTCTAAAATTGACGCACTTCTCTGCATACATTTGCCTTGATTCTGTAGAAAAAAACGGCGTATCGCTCTACTATTTATTTAGCTTATCTATCGAATGATTTCTCTCAATTAGCTTCTAAGCTTAAAATTGGCCCCTTTTAATAGCATTAAAGATTTGCTTACTTTTCCAGTTTACCCTAAGTCCTAGTGACATACATTTATAATATTCGCAATAATTACAACAAATAGCCTCTTTCACATTTGGTTGTTTAAGAAAAGAAAAAGTGGATGGGGCAACAATATCTTTGAGCTTATATAGGCAACGCAGAGGAGAATTTAAGTTTTCATTGATTGCAATATCTACGTTTTCTATCACTTAATTGTAATTTTACTGAAAAACTAGCGTTTGGAATGAGACATTCCCGTATATGTAACAGTTTTCTCAAATGAAAATTTTTATCTGTGCTATTTACAAAATATTATGTTTGACAAATTGATGTTGAATTTATCTTCTCAAAGATATTTTCTCTGAAAAGGCAGATATTATTACTTTTGGGGAATTGTGGATTGGTCTGTATTATTGAAACGATAACTACGAGTTAGGTCAGCACTCTGATTTATTACTTTCTATAGTGAGTGAAAATATTTGAGAAAAAATGTGATATTGTCTATAAGTATCAATGAAGCCTGGGTGAATTGTATAATGAACAGGTTTTCTTGCAATTTATTTACTTTATAATAATATTCGATAGTTATAAATCTACGACCACAACTTTATACCTTGGAGAACAGCAACATGTTTACACAAGAAAAGTTATATTTGTGCTCTTGTTTACAGTCTCTACTCCTAAAGCGTAGTCCTAAGCTGCATTTATTTGCATCTTACCTATCAACAAAGATCATTATGCAAGTTTGAATGAAACAACTTTTTTCATTTTATATTTTATACTGACGTACTTAGCTATGGCTATAGCTATCGCATAGATTTTTTAGTGTAATTTTATAGATTTACATCTGCTACCACTCCTCTGGCCACTACCACAGACTTACTACAGGCATGTTACTACCTAGAAATTATTGCTTTTAATTCTTTACTATTTTACTATTCAATCTTGTCTGAAAGTATTTCATTATTTTGGGCTTGCTCGAAAAGTATACGAAGTAAATAAGTACATAACATTTGATTTAGTAGTAGATAAAATTTATTTACTGGGATTTGTGCATTTACATGCATGTACATAGCTTTGAATGATCCATCCTTGACTTCATCATTTCTCATGAAGTCATGAGAATACATGTTTATACTTACATGCATTTTATTCTGGTTTGTTGCTAGTATTTGCTAGGCATTGGCATAGGCTAGATTGAATTAACATTTTCTATTATTTTTCAAAATCTACAACGATGGAATAATAAATTAAATATTTGTTTCCATGAAATCCTTCAATCTAACCAGAAGGAGGACACTGAAGACGGAAGAATGTTATCCGAAGAAGAAGTTTTTCACCAAACTGACTTGCCAATGGAAGGATTTCCTGTGATGCAAAAGATACGAAGTGATGCCCTGCTTTGTGATATCAAATTGAAGGTAAATATAATCACTTTCCTTTTTATATTATTTTATGAGTAAACAAAGATATGGATAGGAATCACAACGGTTGCCCTATGAATATTTTCGGCTTAGATCTCAAAGTGCCCCTGTTCAAAGTATCGCAATTATGATATGATATCAATATCATTACACGATATATTAATATGACAGTTTAAAAATGAACATCACAATTGCAAAATGGGTGAAAAAGAATACAATAATTTCCGTCTGCGGGTGCAACAATAAATTATCAGAGGAATATTAATTGAATGAAGGTATTATAATGAACGCAGGGGATTCTTTGTTATCTTTTTCCGTCGAGCGACGTCTAAAGTACTTTGTAAAATTAAAAAGAGTGTTCTAATTCTTACTGGTTGCTGAAAGCTTAAAAACTTATTCCTCCAGACATTTTTATTGAACATTGAACGTTTTGAGAGTCAGATTTTTGGTCTGTTGAAGATGGTTATTTAGTAACACATTATTTCCTTATATTTGGTCGTTGGATTAAAGAGCAGTTGCTTTTATTTTTTGCAGAGGATCATAAAACATGAGTCATATCAATGTGACAGGTTTTAATTTCGTCGTTAGACAGACGTACAGACGTACGAAATTTCTAGTAAGTAGTGGGAATGAATACAAAGTCCAGTCCATAAAATAGTTTTTCCGATGCTGAGCATAGTTTGGTGTATTTTGACCTTTGGTACTTATCATTTCATGGTGAATAGATAATCTGAAAGGATAATTAATGAATAGAGTGATCTTTTAATCGTGTAGTGAGTGAGACAGAATTTAAAAATTCAGCTGGACTCTTGTCGAAAGATAAAATAAAAGTGATCTGTTGATAGGGTGGTTATAATGAGCAAGAGGGAAACATCATTTCTTGACTGCACTAAAGTGTGATGCACAAAATAACGGCATGCAATCTCTCAACCTGCTACTGACCCACTGACACAGTTTGTGGAAACTCTTTTCCTTGTCTCAAAGTCCCAACTCGATGCATCGAATTCATTGCATATCAACATTTTCTTCTCTCTACTGTTGTTTTTGATTATTGAGCCTCAAAGTCAAAACGGTAGCTCTCACGTGCACGTTTGCATGCCATGACCAGATCTCTTCTTACTGTTCTTTTGTTCCCCATCCACTGCTTTTTAAACAGTATTAAATCTCTATAGTGCACTTTGCAGACTTTCGAGACTGGATCATTTTCTATGCTATACTGTACCTACCTACCACTACCAGTCTTCACTTGAGGAGATGGTTAAACCTGTTTTCTTATGCATAGCTTAATTACAATGTTTACATTCGCAGTAAGTTCCTTGTTAGATTGTGTACGGCCATACAAATCCGTTTTATTGTACAAACAATGCTCTTGTTTTATATGTCAGTAGTTAAACGAAAAGGGATGCGCCGATGAAGTAACTTCTGTTTTTCAATTTTCAATATGCTTCAATATTTTATAAAGACTATGACGCATTTAAGACAGGAAGTGTAGCTAATCAATTTACATTTTCTTTTCTGCAAAACAATTATCGAAACTCCTGTGTTTGCATTCGCATTTAAGAACAAGGGATAAATGCCTGTCTATGATTATTTAATAGAAATAACCAGCAAACGCGCACAGCACACAAAAGTGTGTCAAGATGCTCCAGTGATCAAAAATTCACTAAAGCAATTTTGCTACTGGTATTAGCTAAAATTTCGTGCGATCGTGTAGTTCAAGTATTACATTAATACAATCCATACTCCAAGAAACCAAACGTACAATGCAAGACAAAAGATATAGTTGACACTCGCCCAGAGACATGGAAACATTTTATAGTTTAGTTCCAAATTTCGAAGTTTTAAAAGACGGTAGTTGTTTCATTGTTTCCTTTAATTCCTGTCCACAGTAAAGCGTGTGCCAAACTTTTTGGTAGGTGATATAGATCCACAACGACTCAATTAAACCAGGACGCTCATTATCTTTGTATAGAACGATAAGACATTATAATCAGCTTATCAGTATTATAATTCTTTCTTTAGTAAATATATATATACCTAATATTTTATAGTTCGCGATTTTTTAAAATACCTGAGTGTATATTACTTCTGGTGATATATCAAACTTTAATTTAATATAGTCAGTTTACTTATTAAAAATGGGTAGCTTTAAGAGTAAAATAGAATCGCCATTTAAGAAAAAGTTGTCCCATAAAAACCAAAGTGAAGTTTGCAAGGACAGTAATGCATTAGCATCCGTAATCGAGTCTCACGCTCGTAGGGGCATAAAAAGGAATATCGAAATGGTGGTCTATTTGGGACAGCTTTCCGCAAAGAGAACAAAATCGTGTGCTCAACCCAATTTTGCGAAAGCAATGTCTCCTCTATTTCCGTCGGTTCCATTAAAAAAGGTGTGTAACATAAGTAACTTTTTGCCAACAAACAAAATCTTAAAAATGAGTTGTGATGTCTTTCTCAACTTCTGAGAGAATTGACAGCTTTAAAAATTACAATTTTACCTCTCATTCCAAGAATTTGGTAAACTCATGTCTATAAAAAGCTCAAAATAATAAATAAATACGTACGTATCGAAAAAATTAAATTAAGACAATTAAGTAAAACCCAAAGTATAAATAGATATATGAATTAAATTTAGTTATTAATTTTTGCTATACGTAGTGATACAATGTCAAAAACTGACCAGGGACAAAATTTTTGCGTTATAGGTAGCAGAGTCAACTATTCAAGCCCACCGTATTGTGTTAGCAGCAACGATTCCTTATTTCCATGCGATGTTCACATCTGATATGGTTGAATCTAAGCAGAAAGAAGTCACCATGCTGGGAGTTGATGCTGAGTACGTTTTTTTAATGATAAATAAATAAATCGTACGACAATTTATGGATGTCTGATACAGATCGACAAAAAAAATCTACTTTGATATTTACAGAGCCCTAGAATCCCTCGTGAATTTTGCATACACTGGGACCATTGTCATTAGTGTAAACAATGTGCAAAGTATCATGATGTGTGCGTCCTTTCTTCAGCTGACGAAAGTCAAAAATGCTTGTGCCAAATTTCTTACTCGCAGGTGACTAACCACCAAATGTTAAATTATTAAGTGTTGATTCTGCTAATTTATTATCCATTTATTTTTCAAAGTTATAAATTAATGTTGAATATTGTCTTTTCAAGTACCATTGGAAACTTATTATGGATAGAGTTTCTAATGTTCTCATGCAAATGTATTTTTTGTGTTTAGGTTGACTCCGGAAAATGTGGTTGGTATCCGTTCATTTGCAGATACTTTAAACTGCGCTGATGTTGTACAAGAGTCGGACAAATACATTCAAAAGTATTTTGTCCCAGTATCACGATCTGAAGAATTCCTTCAGCTTAATCTTGTGGATGTTCAGGACATTTTAAGCCGAGACGAGCTTCATGTCGACTCTGAAGAACCGGTAAATAATTGAAAAATATTATTGTTACTATTTACTATATGAACCTTTTGTGATGGGTACTTTAAGGTCACACTTTAAGGTCATTGAAGGGACGAGGAAAATGTTTTCCTTAAACTACGTCTTAGCTGTGCATAATAATATTGTAGTGCATTCGTATTATTTCGTAGTAAATTGTTAAAGCCCTCTGGCATTGCATTGTTGATAAATAAACCTAAATAATACTGGATGGATTAGCGGTTAAGGTCATTTTCAATCAGATTAAACTATTTCAACAATATTTTTTGGGTTTTGGAGCTGAAGTTCGGGCTTCACTAATTAAATAATGTTAAAAATGAGACATGCTTCACGTTAATGTTCAGTGCTGTATCATCCGGCCTCAGAGGATTTACTTATTCTGTAATTTCTTCTATTTAGCTGGGATATGTCCAGTTGACATATATCGACGGATACAATGTATAGCATATTGTTCTTAATTGAGGCACTTTGTTCAGTAGTTGTTATTGTACATAATATTGTCGCACGGCACGAGTGACCTTCCTTTCCTTATGCTTTATTTGCTCGTACTTATTACATTCATATAATGTGTCGATTGATTGTGACTTGCTTGCTTGCTTGCTACGTAAACATTTCCAGCTCCANCAAAGTGTAAAGCTATTAACTGGCCTTGGGCTACTGTAACTTTGTAACTTTTATGGGATATTCCTCCGTATTTCCCATCGATGCGATGTTTGTTGTGTAGATATATTGGATATAGGAAAGCGATAGTATTATAATTGTAGGAGGGTGCAGTTCAGGCAGTCCAAAATAACTACGGCCAACGCAGCTTGTATTATTTAATGCTTGCCTGTGACATCAGCAGCGCATAAATAATGGCAGTGTGAATGACGAACATGACGGGCTGGACAAACTGCTCAGATAGTAATACAGTAACATATAGCTTTATTGTATGCTCATGTCTTAGCCTACAATTTTTCCATGAAACAATAACCTATTTAAAGGAAGAGGACAAGGACTATAAACTGGCCCAATGCTCCATAATTATCTACTCAAGTCTTGAAAGGCTTTTGATGTGGTTAAATATTTATGCTATCCTCTATTCGGAAATGACTGACTTGCCATTGAATATGAACGAAAGAGATACAAGGATCGAAATTGATTTTTAAACGGTCGATTCGTATAAATTGCACCTTTCATTTACGTCACCGTTTATACAATTGACCGGTGTTTATTTACTTGCAATTATTTATGAACATGTTGGTTTTGTCCATTAGCCATCCATTAGTAATTAGGAATGTTTTCTATGGCTATGAATGAGAAGGCATGAATGATTCATGCATAATATGATTAAATGTAAAAGTATCAGCAGCAAAAGACGTTAGGATTTAAAAGCAGTCCTAATGGAATTCCAACATTCTGTTATTCTCCAGGTGTTTGATATTCTGATGAATTGGATCAGAAAAGACACGGAGCTGAGAAGTGCACACCTTCCTCATTTACTCAAGTGCGTTCGACTACCATTGCTAACACCACAATATCTTACTGATCATGTTGCTACCGAGCCCTTGATACGCGGATCTCATCAATGCCGGTTTTTGCCTTTTACTTTTCCATTAATTCCGTTTTAGAATTTTCTCCCCAGTCAAGTATGATAAATTATGTAATGGTCTATTTGCAGGGATTTACTGGATGAAGCCAGGGACTACTATCTGATGCCCGAAAGGAGACCGTTTCTTCAATCATTCCGAACTAGACCTCGTTGTTGTGAAGATGTCATTGGACTCATTTATGTCGTTGGAGGTCTTACTAAGTCTGGTAATTGGACAATTATGGGATTTATTCTATTTGCATTTTCAATTTGGCCGTCCCTTAATAAAAAGCTTAATAAAGGACACAAATACGAAACAGAATTTCTTATTTTTAATGAGACTATGAGACAAAAGTAGAAATATTCAATTTTATATTACAGCATTTTTATATAAAATCATCATTCTGATTTTGTGTATGAACAGGGGATTCTATAAGCACCGTTGAAGTTTATGATCCATTACTTAAGCGATGGAAAATGGCTGAAAAAATGAAAATGCTACGTAGTCGTGTAGGCGTTGCTGTCATGCGAAATCGACTTTATGCCATTGGAGGTGAGGATTAATAAGTTATAGATAATGATGTAAATTAAAGGCTAACAAACATTTAATTTTCTACAGAATACAAATATTTCAACTTTTTATAGACCATTTTGGTTGTGCTAATTGAATTTTTTAGTTCGTGATGAATTGGTTTGAAATTAATTTGATTGCTAATAATTTTAGGATTCAATGGGCAAGAACGTTTAGCTACCGTAGAGGTTTACGATCCAATTTGTAAATTATGGAGCAAAGTAGCGTCAATGAATTTTAAGAGGAGTGCAGTTGGAGCTGCGTCTCTGAATGACCGTTTGTATGTGTGTGGAGGCTACGATGGAGCTACGTCACTAAATACTGTCGAATGTTTTTATCCAGAGAAGAACGACTGGATGATGGCCACGTCAATGATGAAACACAGAAGCGCTGCAGGAGTTGTTGCGTTCCAAGGACATATTTATGCTCTTGGTGGACACGACGGACTCTCGATTTTTGACTCGGTATACAAAATCCTGGCATACAATCAGAATCTTGAAAAATCACTATGTCAATTTAATTTTCTTTCCCATTCTAAAGCTTTCATTTGTTCCCAGTCAATCAGTGTCAATGGTCATGGTTTTTAATTAGACAGTTTCAACTCAAATCAATCTGTCAATTAAATCAAATTTCACGTTACTTAGTTATCAATGATTAACTGTTGGTAATTTTGGTAGGTTGAAAAGTACGACCCACAAACTGGGCAATGGAGCCAGGTGCCTCCTATGTTGACAAAACGGTGCAGA